>NDXB01004681.1:0-32951 GCA_002631895.1 Agapornis roseicollis
AATTCCCTGGGTCATCCATTTTCCCCTTCTTGAACATGGGGGTTATATTTCCCTTTTTTCAGTCATCGGGAACTTCACCTGACTGCCATGACTTTTCGCATATGATGGACAATGGTTTAGCAAGTTCACTCGCCAGCTCCTTCAGAACCCACAGATGGATTTCATCAAGTCCCATGGACTTGTGTACTTTCAGGCTCTTAAGATGGTCTCGAACCAGATCCTCTCCTATAATGGGCCCAAGGTCTTCATTCCACAGTCCCTGTGTCTGCCTTCAAAGACTTTGGTGGTGTGGTCAGAAAATTTGCTGCTGAAGACCTAGGCAAAGAAGTCATTCAGAACCTCAGCCTTCTCCAAATCCAGGGTAGCCAGTTCTCCTGATGGCTTCCAGAGTGGGCCTAGGTTGTCCTTTGTTTCTCTTTTGTTTATTGTGTACCTACAGAATCCATTCCTGTTATTTTTCACATCCCTAGACAAGTTTAATTTTAATTGGGCCTTAGCTTTCCTAACCTGTTCCCTAGCTTCCTGGACAACATCCCTGTATTCATCCCAGGCCGCTTGTCCTTGATTCCACCTTTTATAAGCCTCTTTCTTCCTTCAAATTTTTCTCAGCAGCGCCTTATCCATCCATGGAGGTCTCCTGTCCCTCCTGCTGCACTTCCTTCTAGTTGGGATGCAACACTCCTGAGCTTGTAGCAAATGATCCTTGAATAACATCCAGCAGTCTTGGGCCCCCTGCCCTCTAAGGCTATATCCCATGGAACCTTATTAAGCAGGTTTCCAAAGAGGCCAAAGTCTGCTCTCCTGAAGTCCAGGGCAGTGAGTTTGCTGCACGCTCTTCTCACTGTCCTGAGGATCTTGAATTCTATCATCTCATGATCGCTGCATCCAAGGCTGCCCTGGAGTGTCACATTTCCCATGAGCCCTTCCCTGTTGGTGAGCACGAGGTCAAGCAGGGCACCTCTCCTTGTTGGCTCCTCTATTACTTGCAGAAGGAAGTTGTCTTCCACACAATCAGGGGAATTCCCAGATTGCTTGTTCCAGGCCATACCTTCGCTCCAACAGATGTTAGGATGGTCACTGTTCTCCCTTTAACCCTGACCCACAAACTCTCTGTTAACTGATCAGCTGTCCCCAGACAGAGTTCCATACTCTCCAGCTTCTCCCTAACATAAAGGGCAACTCCCCCTCCCCAGCTGCTGGGCCTGTCTTTTCTAAAGTGCCTGTAACCTTCCATTCCAAAACTCCAGTTGTAGGAGCCATCCCACCATGTTTCTGTGATGCCTATTATATCATACCCCCATAGACACTCACACATCTCTAATTCCTCTTGTTTGTTCCCCATGCTACAGGTGTTTGTATAGAAGCATCTGAATTGAGCTCCAAATGAAGCTGGCTCATTGGCTGGAGCGGCTGGAATATCTCTGTGTTGCTCAGAGCATTTACTATAGGTGCTGACAACTGACTGGGTGTGTTGGGATGGAATGATGTCCCCCTCCCCCAACACATCTAGTTTAAAGCAGCCTTGACAAGTCTGGTAAGCCTCCTATCAAAGCAGCTATTCTTTGTATGACCAGCTCCACCAGCTCCCAGGAGACCTGGCCTACTAACTTGTGTCCCATGTTCTAGATACCCAAAGCCCTGACTGTGGCATCACCCTTCTAACCATTTATTAACCTGGCCAGTCCTCCTAGCCTTTTTAGGGTCCTTATTTAATGCAAATATACATTCTTACTAATATACATGAAACTGATCTTGGGTATTTAGACACAGCTAGCAAGTATTGAACAATTTAAATATGAGCATGAAATATTTGTCTAATGGTAATCTTTCAAATAGGTTAGGGTTTCTACAGCTATCTAACTCACAAAAGAGATCATAGGCTTCCCTTGGATTTAGGGGACATAAATCTACAACTTAAAATAAAGAACAGTAAAAAAGTGTCTTATACAGATGAGCTTGTTACCAGCCATCATGAAATATTTTTGAGAGTTCAATTCCCAAAATAGTGGATGTTTCAGATAAAGATAGTTTAACAGGCAAAGCAAAAGCTGCATGCACAAGCAAAGCAGAACAAGGAATTCATTCCCTACCCCTATATACAGGCAAGTGTTCAGCTATCTCCAGGAAAGCAGGGCTCCATCATGTGTTACTTGGGAAGACAAATGCCATCACACCAAATGCCCCTCTTTTTCCTTGCTGAGCATGATATCATATGCTATGAGGTATTAAGATCATCTCTGGTTGTATTTATGATCTTAAGAGTCTTTTCCAACTGAGTTGATTCTATCATTCTACAGCCCTTTTTTCAGCTGGGGTCGACCGTCCTGGGTGTGCTCCGCCTCAACTTCTTGTGCACCCAGCCTACTTGCTGGAGGGACAGTGTGAGAAGAAGAAAACGCCTTGACTCTGTGTAAGCACTTCTCAGCAGTAATGAAAACATCCCTGTGTTATCAAAACTGTTTTCAGCACAAATACAAAACACAGATCCATACTAGTTACTATGAGAAAAAAATTAACTCTATCCCAGCCAAAACCAGCACAGAAGCCATGACATATGAAATACAATTTCTTGCTGCTACTTTTGACTTGAATCTAGTATGGCTACATCTTCCAGTCTTTATGAATCAACATACATAAGACGTGTAAATAGATCAAACAGTACAAAGTCATGCTGCATGTTGGCAGTGCTCCAGTAAGTCCACAGTTCATTTTTAAGCTGACTAAATCTAATTAAAGTGTATCTTAATATACAGCATGAGGAGGGATGTGTCAGAAATTAAGCATAAGCAAACAGGTTCATAAGGAAATCAGTGATAATTGGGATTTTATATGGTGGCGCTGGTTTACAATGTCAGTGCAGTAACCATTCCTATGGAGATTAAGAATTTACTGAAAATCCATGTACAGAACTTCATAGACTAAGTAATGAAAGATTTGAGCAGAAGGAGGCTGTTTTGCCTTTGGGGCAAAATTAATATGTCCCCCAAGATTAAGAATTTACTGAAAATTCATGTATAGCCTTTCACAGGCTAAGGAAAGATTTGAGCAGATGGAAATCCCTTTGTCTTTCAGGCAAAAATTAGCATTATCTAAATGTACGTATTTCCCAGAATGCTGCATGCCCTGACAGATCTCTATCCTACCATTTTATTTCAGAAAAATTAATCTGTTCCTTAATACTTTTAGGTAGCAAAGGACAGGACAACAGCAAGGTAAGACACTGTATGAAGTGTGACTTCTAGTCATACTCAAAAGTTCCCACTACTTCTGGAAATTTGATTTTCCTCCAACATCTATCCAAAAGGTCTGTGACTCCAGAATGACAAAACAAGCTGATCTCAGGGAATCCATTTTCTGTTCTGCACTGTCATATCACTGGCACTGACAGTGATATGATTCTTCATGATAAAAATATGAATAATATCACCAGTAACACCACAATGCTGTAATCCCAGCCCTTTAGCACAGAGGTTATCTAGGGTGGTGCTTCGATGCATTTCAAGAGTTTACAAGAAAATTTAATCTCCATGGATCTCTTTTTTTTTTTTTTTTTTTTTTTTTTTACTTGAAAAGACTGTTCATAAATATTTAAGATAAATTAATTAATTAGATAATGGAATTATTATGCCAAAAATACACACACACACGTGTATAAATACATATCTATCTTAGAGATTAAGTGACCCAGACACCCATTCCCACTGCAGAAGACCCAAGTGTTATGTGGTGATTTCTGACACCCCACACTCCTGCTCAATAGAGAATGGAGCCATACCATGTCCTGTATTCTACTAACCCAGAAGAAAAAAGGAAGAAAAAAATAAAAAGCATAAAATTAACATTTGAAGGCAATCCTTTATATGTAAGTATTTGGGTCACTATAAAATATGTAGGTACCGTGATGCTCTTACATCACAGCTGTGTTTCCCTCTGAACTGTTAATGATCTGTGGCTTTTTTAAAGGTTGGGTGTTTTCAAATATTTTTTAATTATTAATTTTTAATCGTGTAAGATCAGAGTTAACTATAATTCTTGACCTGCCATTTATCTAAAGTAACTCCACATCTGAAGCATATTACTGGGGAGGAAAAGGGAGGAAGGGGTGGGGGGAAGAGAGGGGAAGAGGGTATCACTTTCAATGATTATCCTGATAAAGGATGAATAATAACATTAGAATAAACAGAACAATCTTTGTCAGTGACATGGACAGTGGGATTGAGTGTGCCCTCAGCAAGTTCACTGGTGACATCAAGCTGTGTGGTTCGGTGGATACACTGGAGGGAAGGAATGCCATCCAGAGGGACCTTGACACGCTTGTGAGGTGGGCTGATGCCAACCTCATCAAGTTTAACCATGCTGAGTGCAAGGTCCTACAGCTGGGTCAGAGCAATGCCAGGCACAGCTACAGGTTGGGCAGAGAGAAGATTCAGAGCAGCCCTGAGCAGAAGGACTTGAAGGTGGTGGTCGATGAGAACATGAACATGAGCCAGCTTCAGTGTGCACTTGCAGGCCAGAAAGCAACCCTATCCTGGGCTGCATCAAAAGGAGCGTGACCAGCACTTAGAATGAGGTGATCCTGCCCCTCTACTCTGCTCTCCTGAGACCTCACTTGGAGTATTGTGTGCAGTTCTGGTGTCCTCAACATAAAAAAGACATGGAGCTGTTGGAACAAATCCAGAGGAGGGCCACAAGGATGATCAGGGGACTGGAGCATCTCCCATACAAAGATAGGCTGGGAAAGTTGGGGCTGCTTAGCCTGGAGAAGAGGAGGCTGCGTGGAGACCTCCTAGCAGCCTTTCAGTATCTGAAGGGGGCCTATAGGGCTGCTGAGGAGGGGCTCTTCATTAGGGACTATAGGGACAGGATAAGAGGTAATGGGTTCAAACTTAAACAGGAGAGGTTTAGATGGGATATAAGGAGAAATTCTTTCCTGTTAGGGTGGTGAGGCACCAGAATGGGTTGCCCAGGGAAGTTGTGAATGCTCCATCCCTGGCAATGTTCAAGGCCAGGTACTAGATGATCTTAAGTTCCTTTCCAACCCTAACTATTCTGACTCTATGATTCTAATATATGACCTTTTAGAATTATTTCACCATAGACATAAACTTTTTAGAACCCTTCATCTTGTTAAATCATCAATGTACATCTTTTATAGCTACAGAGCTGAGAGAAACTGAAGTTCTTTGACTTCAGCCAGACAGTACCACTTTAAATCAGAAAGGAAATGATCCTCTGAAAGCTTGTGTTTTTGGCTCCACAGTTACTTTGTTTCTTTTATACACAGGAGTGACTCTACATTTTGTAACTGTTTTAGATACTAAGCAACAGGTAGTTAGCAGGTCACAAGTGCCTGAAACAGAACTGTCCAGTAGATCGGGTAGTTAGGTTTTAATGTAGTTCTTGCTTGAGATGGAGCAAAAGTTTACAAGACACCTGCCTTCTTTAGAGTTTAAAAAACAGAACAAAACAAAACAAAATAAAAACCAAACCCACAAAAACAAACAAACAAACAAACCAAAACCAAACCAAAACAAAAACACCAAGGGGGGAAATAATAAACAAACAAACCCCCAACAACAAAACTCCCAGCAATAAAATAAATAATAATAAAACCTAAAACCAGAACAAAACAACAAGAGCAACAAAAAACCCAACCCACCAACCAAACAAAAAGAAAACCACCCCAACAAAACCAACAACCTCTTGTATTTTCTGCAGATCAGGAGTAAATCTAAATTCCAGGATGTGCCACTTTCTGGGATGAACAGCAGTTCATTTCTCAAGCTATGCCAGATCAATGAATTGTATAAGTGTGCATTAACTGTCTTTAAATAATATGTATAAAGGGCTTTCTGGGGCTGTCTGCATTAGCATGTACTGCATCTAATAGGATTCTTCCTAGCATGTTCAAAGAAGCAGGTCTTTAAACACATCTCAGCAGACATATATATATATGTGTGCACATATATATTGTAGATATATATATAGCATATATATGTGCACACAAAAAACCTACCCAGTCATGTCTAAAATTTTCCTTTCCCAAAAAACCAAACAACACACAACTCTATTTGTTTAATATTAAAGCTTTATATACAATTCTGATATACAACTCAATAACAGACCAAAACAAGTACTGAAGTTCCATTTTGCAGTGGCAGAAGGCTCCTATCCTGTCCACCAAATAAAACGTTTCATTCTGTCCCTGTGAGAGTTGGATGGAGATCTGTTACCAAAATGGAAGGTCAGAACGTGAACTATGGGTGTATGTTCCATGAATTATTGACTGAGATTTTTTTCCAGTAATAGGATAAATGCTTTCAGAAAGAGAACTAGCACAGCAAGAGGTTTGAAGTGTTACTTTCTCTCAGTGTGTAGAAGAAGCAGGGGAAGACTGTTTATTATAAGGAATCAGCCTTTTATACAAAGATTTAGATCCATTATCACTGTAGGCACTGATCATACCCAAGTAAGAACAGATAGGAAATGTATTCCTATGCCACTTCAGATTACAAATCAGTACCTCTGATAATGTATTTAATCTGTGTACATGGTCAGAACTCTACAACAACTATCTTTTCTTCTGTATCTATTACTAAGTGCATCTCCTTTTCCAGCTTCCTTGTATCCTGCCGTCCCTTTACACTGAAAAAAAAACAGTGCCAATCGGTGCACATTACCAAGTACGTCTCATGACTCACTGCAGTGAGTCAACTACAGCATTCATCATGAACCTAGGGCACCTATTCCTGACAATAACATTCAGTATCAGACAACAGACTTCTTCATTCATCACCTTTACCACATTTATGTTTCTTTTATGCAGAGCCAGTGCCTGAAGAAAGCTAAATAGGAGAGTATATGGTTTGGGCTTGGTTTCTTTGCTGTTGGGGTTTGGGAGGTGTGGGCAGTGTCAGCTCAGTATATATTCTGTTCTTGGCTCAAAACAAAAACAAAGGGAAAAAAACTTAGTGTTCTTGTCACTCAATAAATGTAATCCCATGAGCAGACTTTTTCCCATCTGGATTAGAAAGATGAGAGCAGCCAAGGCTTGCCCTTTTACCAGTCTTTAACAAAATTATAGGGTTCAATAGCTTTTACTTGGATAGTACATAAAGATAATTTACAACCTTACTAATAGCTGATAATTGCTGATGAATTTCTTTGATGTGGATGCTAAAAACATTTTCCTGAAGCAGAAAGTTTAGGTCCTAAAGTTATTAGAGCAAATGATTTGAATTTTTTTTTTTTTTAGGTAAAATACTGGATTTTTTTAATTGTTTTTGTATTAAAATAGTATAAAATTGGATGCATTTCAGTCCATAGAAAAGTATTCATACCAGGGTATGAAGTGGATTAACATTTCAGCACGAAATTAGAATGCATGATATTTTTAGAAATATTTTTGTTTTGCAAGTAAAACTAATTTCGTTAAACAACATTTTTAAGTAAAAATGCTCCTTCATAGAGGAAAATATCCTACCTATTGACATATAAATCAAGCTAGATAGATTGCTTGCTAAATTGGATGCTGGATCCATTGACCTTCAAATCTATCATGTTTTGCAGCATATATTCAATTGTCTCACAGAAATACAGTTTTCTTTATTCTCTACTGATATAATGTGTGCACTATTGTCAAACAAGGTAATGGCTCTTTCATCGAAGTATGTCATGCAGGTGGGAGGGGAGGAGAGAAATAAAGGTTATTTTAATTAAGTTCCCAGTTCTCTTTCAGACAAGTTGCTTATCTCACCATAAATTCATCACCACAGAGCTCAACTATTCCTCGTATGTTGTCTTCAGAAATGTATTATTCATGGATGCATTCATGGAGTAACTCAAATATCTTGAACAATTCCATGACAGAAATTCAAAAGGAGTATTACAGCTTCTCTACATTTTCTAGTAGTCCTTTTGTGAGGTAAGAAAATGATTAAAGTTAAATGCACCATGATCCCTGTTACTGCACATCTATGTTCTGAAGATATTGCTTAAGTCAGCCCTTCTATATCAGAGCACTCTGTCACTGCAGTCAGCACATATAAGGAAAGAAGTACAACTACTGAAGAAAGAAAAGGCAATCAGCATGATGAACAGGGAAAAGTTAATAACTAAAACAGAACTGGTCTGCTACATCCCATTCAACAGCTCCCTAAAACAAAGTACTATTGGATTACATTTTCTCAGTCAGGGTATTTGTCTGAAATTCTAGAGGCATCTAGACAGGATTAAATAAGATAAGAGTGTTTCCTGTGACAATAAACATAAAATCCAGTGACTCAGTGAGAGATGGTGTGTGTGTGCGTGTGTGTGTTGGGGGTGTGATCCTGTTTGCAGATGCATGTGCATGTATGTACATGCAGGCATGTTCCCCTGTGTTTGATGGCCTTTATAGGCTTGAGTGATTCAACTGCATTTCTGTCACAGACTTTTATTCTGTATGCACACAGTAAAACACATTGAACACTTATCATTGTAAGGCAGAGTGATGCTACGAGTTTGGAACACTGGTAACAATTGTGTCCAAGCAACTCCCAAGTTCAGATGTGGTTTCAGAATGGAACAGAAGGGTGCACACATGCATTCATGCATAAGCACAAAATATGCTGTGGGTTATTTATGTTATGGCTGGTATTGATTATTACCAGATGGGAGGCAAAAGCAATAGCTGACAGATCAACCATATGGATCTGCTTTAATTTACCCCGAGTTATAGGTTTGTAATTCTTCCCCCTCCCTTTTTGGCTCAGAAACTGATGATTTGCTAAGGGGAAAAAAAAAAAAAAAAAAAAAAAAAAAAAAAAATTTTTTATAAAAAAAATTTTTTCACAAAAAACNTGCCTTGCAGAATAGTGAGAGATACCATGCTTTATCTATCACTGCTGAGCTGTTTTATTTCTCTGGCACAGAAAGCTTCTTTACCTTCATGAAAAAAAAAAAAAAAAAAAAAAGTAAACTTATTGTAAGAAGCATATTTCCATCAAAAGCCTCCTAATGCTACACTCAGGGATTGAGCTATCTTTCTTTACAGGAATTGCAGTTCCGGCACCACTTCCTAAAGCCACAACCAGTACCATGAGCAGATTTTGTTACAGACCAATGAACAAAAAGTGTTTCAATACAGATGAGCTCTAAAGACAATAGATCCTAACTGAAGAAGCTTTGTTTAAGATTCTGCTTTTCACAAAGCTGTTTCAGCAAGCCTCATATAACATACCAACAAAAAATCCAGAGACAGCAGTTATCAAGGCGTCCTTCTATTCCGAAAACTGGGAGCCCTCAGCAGTGCTTTGAGCTTCAAAGCCTTGGCTCTGGAGACTTTAAATAGCTGCTCTTCCTACAAGAGTCAGATATAGCAGGAGCTACAAACTCTCTCAAAGCAACAAAAGAAAATAGTCTCCCCACCCAGCTGTGACCTTCTGAGACTTGTGCATTATGCATTAGAAAGCCAGAGTGTAAATGGATACTTCAGAAAGGCTTAAAGGAAAAAAAAAACAAACCTAATTGACAAAAAAAGCTTTTTGGTCTTTCTGTAAAAAGTGGATTTAAAACAATGTATTCTCTGTACAGTTTAACCTTTAATTTCTATCATTTTGATGTGCAGCCACCTCCATCCCACTTCTAAGGACAAAGGGCAAACAACCCTCTATTGCTGATTGGTTTTATTTATATAGAGAGACTATTATAGTTATCTAACCTTTCTGCTTTTCAAATCCATCACTTCTGCCTACTGCCAAACAAGTTGTAGATTTTTCAGTGCTCTCTAAATCCATAAAAGAGCTCTAAAAGGAGTAGCATATCCAAGGAAACAACAAGTAGACCTGAGACAGAAAAAACAGGGATGACGCAAGCTAGGAAATCAGCACTAGAAAGAGATGTACATCATGTTTCAATGTGTTATTCATATCTTCTGAGGGTTACAGGCAGATTCCAGCCTCTCTGGCACTAAAAGGCATGAATTCTTCCTTTCAGTTCTTCAGTCAAGAAGAACTGTGATAGCTGCAGCTTGTGACTGATACGAGTTTTGTTCACCGATTTTGTGACTTTCTGTGCAATCATGGACAACCAGGGGATTTTATTCAATTTTCTTACCCCTATATGGGAATAAATGCTAATTCATGAACAGCAACTGCTACGGGAATTAGTAAAGCATTTTAAAACTCCTAGTCAAAAGCCATGCTCCATCTAGTCTAGTTCTGCCTGGACATAACTCTAAAACCACAAAGAAACCGAGAAGGTCGCACCCAATCTGGTAAACTATTCTCAGTTGAAAATTTAGTAGCCTACTGGAACAAATGGGAAAAGCCTTGCTGATTTTAACACAGTTAGGATTTCACCCACGAAACAAATTCTTAATGAAAGTCATATACTTCAAACATTCACATGCTATAGCCCTGTATTTTCAGTTTCTGAAAGGTTTTCATAATTCATGCATGATTGCTGTTATACAAAAGAATATTAAATAAATTGTCAGTGTTCAGTGAAACCTGTATAAAATGCAGTAGTTGGCCTTAAAATCATTCTTTCTGTAAACAAAACTGTATTTAAATTCAGTGGCTGCTTGAGCAAGAAATTTGTTTTCTATTATCATTTTTGGCAAAAGCTTAACTCTCTGCAACACATATAACCAATGTCAAGAGACATGCTTTAGAAAATATGAAGCCATTTGTAGTATTTCCCCTTTGTCAGACATATGAGTTCACTTTAAAAGAAGGAAAGTTTGAGGTGCCTTCCTGAAGGTGAGTAACAAAGACTAATATGTGAGTTCTTCTCTTGAGAGTGGAAAGTCTAGTTGAGATTATGTGTGTGCCCAGGACTAAGGTTTATATCTCTGTGGAGAAGCAGGATGACATCCTGGTGATACAGCCTTAGTAATCTAAGAGTGACACTATTGTTCATTACTGGAGAGTGTTGGTCCTTATTTCTAAGTGCTCCCCCTGGACCCAAGCTGACAGAAGCTTGAAAAGAGGCAGAGCTGTACACAGGCCCTTTAGCTTCAGTCTAAGGATAATGTGTTCATGCATTACCTCTGGGCTTGCGGGGTGGAACAGCTACTAGGGTGCAAGGAGGGGTGGTATAGATTCAATCAGTGTTGTGGTGCATAGGAGCTAAAACAGACTTAGGATGTTATATAAAATATATACAAAAGGGTACATTGGGAACCAGGGTTAAAGTCTTTAAACTTCAGCCATAAAGCATAGGCACAAGTCAAAAGAATTTCCCTAACAGAAGACAGAAAATTTACTTTCTTTGGAAAGCAGTTTGGAGTTCAAACTCAACACAGAGAAGGTCAAGGTAGATTTCTTTCAGCTTTATGGATGTGAAAATCTAAACATTTACTCTGAGAAGTCAAAATTCAGTAATGCTAAGTTTCACACTGTTTTCACCAAACCAGAAAATGTAAGCAACCCTTGATAAACAGCTTTATTCCTAAGTTTTCCCTCTGCATTTTAACTTTAAGTTTCAGGCATATCTAGCCAATGGTAGGTAAATAATCAGAATACCTTAGCGGGATCTAAATGGCAGTGTAGATGCAAGTCCTTCCATGTAGAGTACAGGCAAAGGTCATATAATTCACTTATTTGAGATGCTGTATATGATGTACTACACAAATGTTCAGATTACAATTGTATGGATAGAGCCCCTGGGTGCTGTTTGAATGTATTCAGTAGCTCTTCTGGGTTTCTTAGCTCCTTCTTTATCAGGAAGAATTAATACTACTTCTGACATCAAGCAAACATGCTATTTACATGATCATACGCCAGTATAATATGCAAACTTGAAGACGCCTCTATAAATAAAGCTGTATAAGAAATTTTAGCTAGATTAGTTATACTGGTTTAATCCAAAGGTGTGCATCTGATTTGTAAAAAAACATTCTTATGCTGCCTAAAGCCCTGCCATGGTGCTCTGACATACCTGTGACAGCAGATTAAAATTAACCAACCTGGGTATCACTCTGCACCTTCCTCACAGATGCTGCTAGGTAGTGAAATAGACCTAAATTGAAGTTGTGGGCAGTAACCCCTTCAACCATCTAGTTTTAATCCATTGCACAAATCTGCTGGATACCATAGAAGCAGTTATATTGTCCAAAAGTGCTTTTGTCAGTATAGCTCATTTCACACATTGAACCACTGCAAACTATGCTAAGCCTAGCACTTTTTTTGCTAGTATAACTGCTATTCCATTAGTAGGGTTTTATCAGGAAAGTTATCCAGTAAAGCTATCCATAAAGCCAGCTCTTTCATTAGGAATGAAACTGCTAACAAGTCTGATATTTAAATTACCATTACTAGTCAGCTGAGTTATCCTGCTGAAATGAATGGACAATTTGGACCTCTCAGAACTACTGCTGCAAGCTCTTTGCTCTGCCCCCTGTGTTTCAGGCTTCGGATGCTTCTGGAAAATTCTCTAGGTCACCTGGAAAGTTCCCATGTTCCCACTCAGCACAAGAAAATGTATGAAGAGAAAGAGCAATCTAATGGTTAATGTTCATGTTCTCCTACATGACTTTGGGCAAATATTTTTATTTTCTTTGCTGCAGCTTTCCCACCGGTGAAAGGAGATAGTCTTCTTCCTCTTACCAGCCTGCTGTGATGGACCTTGCAGCTCACTGCATGAGTAGGGTGAGTAAAAATCAGGCCCTCTTTTTCAAATGCTTTGAGAAAAAAAAAAAATAGCAAAATAATGTTGATCAAGAGGCTGCTAACAAAAACATTGTAAAATACACCAATTGTGCTTTTTTTCTGGATGCTGCTGTACTGGTTTCAATCTTTTCAGCTGAAAGCTGCAGAAGTCCTGCCAAAATGGTCGTAGGGACTCTTAGATGAGGCTATGGCTACATGATCAAAAACACCATGCTGCAGGTATACACTTGGACAAGAAAGAAAGGTACTGTGCCAGTTCCTGAGAAAGCAGCAGACTGCATTTGAAAGCCTGTAAAAGCAGCAAAACTCATGCTGAAAGAAAGACATTTGATCATGTCAGAAACACAGCCCTGACTCATCCAAGGATGCTTTGGGACTGCTCCAGGCTGTACCCAAGTCACATGTTGGCTTTGCTGCCTGTTGGAAATCAGGACAGCTCTATTTGCCTTGTGTTAACTGGTCCACATATCCCTTGCCTATATGTGGTCTTGTGCAGCTGTTTGCTAGGATGTCCATTTTGCAGGGAAAAAAACAAAACAAAACCAAACCAAAACCAAAAAATATTACACAAAGTAAATCCATAGAATTGGGTTAAAAAAAACCCAAACAAAGAAACAGGAAAAAAAAAAAAAAAAAAAAAAAAAAAAAAAAAAAAAACAAAAAAAAAAAAAAACAACACCCCACAAACAACAATATAAAGATAAACAAAAACCCGCCNAAAACAAAACAAAACCAAACCAAAACCAAAAAATATTACACAAAGTAAATCCATAGAATTAGGATAAAAAAAACCCAAACAAAGAAACAGAAAAAAAAAAAAAAAACAAAAAAAAAAAAAACAGAAAACCAAAACGAACCAAAAACTAAAACCAACAAACATGGGCTTCCAGGGTAATCAACCCCCTGGTTTCTTCAGATTTACTTTTTAATGCAGTAGACAGTGGATTACAGTAGATAGGTATTTCAGATTCTGAAAAGGCCTTCAAAAATCCACTGTTAGTAAATAAATGTAGGCAGCAGGAGCGGGCTCTTGCTTTCCCAGAAGAAATGAAAAATAAAATGCACAGGAAGAGGCCTGACCTTCCCCTTCCATGGACACTAACTCTGCACAGAATTACAGTCCTGTCTCAGTTGCTTCATGCAAAGAGTAATGCCCATGAATGGAGACATCCTGGCCTAAACTATTCCCTGCTTGCCTTCATCAGCTACAGCCTGCTCACCCAGGGTCTGAGTAATGCTGTGTAATTGATGACTATTCACACCCTGGAGCATCACAGCCTGGTAAGTAATGGCATTCAAGGCAGCTGGAAAGAAAGTTATCCTCATAAATAAATAGGACCAGAATTAGGAGGCAAGGATTTTAACTATAGCTAGGTATTTCTAATGCATGTTTCTGACAGCTCATTCACATGCACTAAATGCTCCAAGATGTGCAAAAATGTACATGTATTTAAGACAGCTGGATCTCTGTGCCATCTAGTGTTTTTGAGTCTGTGTTTTTCCTTACCGTCTTTTGTTTTCCAGGACAATGCAAGGATTCTTGAAGGTTACAGAAAAAGATGGCAGGAACATTTTCTCAGGGACATTCACATAAACCTACTTTTTGATTTATGAGAGCTGGAGACTAGAAAAAGCCACAAGAAGGCATAAGGCAGACTAAGGAAAAACTGCAGAAAACAGATCAGGCTTACTGCAAGTTCTCAAGGATAAATGAGCACTGTTAAACTTTACGTTTTCAGTTTAATATAGCTGTCACAAATTAGCTACTTGTGGGGTTTCACCCACACATGACCAGAAGTGTGAGTGAAACATTTGGAAGTTTAACTTTGAGATGGTTTTAAGACAAATTCAGAGTCAAATATAGTGACATTCTCAGACCTGACTCAAGAGCTTATTACTCAGGCCCTGTTCAGATAGTAAAGAATTTGGCAGAACAGTGCAAGCTCACAGGTACCAAATCAAAGAAAGCAAAAACTTCTGTGCCCATTTATTCTTCTCTTTTGACTTTTTTTCTTTTTTCAGACTCACTCTGCTGGCTGTGTACAATGCACAGATCAGACTGGTTGAAGAATTTTACAGAACCGGTTCATGACATAAACCCAAGATATTTGTGCTTATCTCTCTGGGCACTGTTCTGCACTCCCTCCACTGATTGCATTCCAGCAACTCTCTGCTTTCAGAGCTCTCCATACAGCATGTGTGGCTTTTGGTCAGCAATAAGTACTTTAGTCACAGAGGTTTTCAAACACATGGGAGAAAAATGACTTGATACATTTGATTATTTGTATCACAGGGCTAACCCAGAAGATAAAACCATTTAGGTAACTCTGATAATCAGGCCAGGTTTAACCCTTTTGTCTTCTTTCCCTGGCTATGTTTTCTTTTCACTGAACCAAGACATGGACTATGTCTCTGTAGGTGACTAGGTGGGGGGAGGCACAGAAAAAGTGTTAGCTTAGCTGCTAATGACTTGAGTTGCTCAACCTGATGACAGGTTTTGGCAGGTGCTGAAAATTATGTCAGTAGTAACCGGCCCATGTTACATCAAAATCATTTCTGTCTAAGCTTCATAGCATACATTAAAGTAACCTAGTTTCTAAAACAACATAATTTTTTTCATGTAGCACTTGGAACAAAAGGGAAAACAAACACTTTCACTTTCTACCAGGCCAATGATACTAAACATCTTACTAAGCTATGCTGAGGGTATAAATCACCTATTGGTTTTGTCTACTTTGTTTTCATAGACTTATAGAAAGCTGGGGGTTGAAAGTTTGTAAATATTTCCTTGCTTATCAAATAACAGTCTTCTGTAAATAATCTCTAGTGAATGTCTTTTGATGGTAAAAATGACACTAATAGCAGTGCAAATAAATGAGAAACAGATTGTTTAAATTCTCATTGAAAATAAGACTGTATTAATGCAGACATTGAAAACAATTGTGGCTGAATAAAAAATCTCTGTTTAATTATGTAGATGATATTTAAGCCTAGAAGAAATTTATTGTGCAGTATTTGTAAGGTACATATTGTTCTTCAAAGTGCTTTATGAATTTTAGAATTCAGATACTAAAATGCTCTGAGGTCCTTTGTTTCCTATTCCAAATGATTTAAGTCAAGAAGCCTTATTAGAAGCAAACTGTACAGACTTCTAAGAAAATAACTTCTGTTTTCATGGATAAAGAAGCAAACACAAAAGGTAACACTGGATGTCCAAAGCTCCAGCCTCCCACTTGCTCAGGTTTATATCAGACCAAACTACCTTTTTCACTTGTTCTGCAGTGTTTTCAGTGATGACGGTTCTTACGGTAGAGCTATTGCTGTGAGTTTCCAATAGTCACTCTGTCCAGTTGTTAAAAAACTGTGTCTTCATCACGCAGAAGCAACAGTCTTTACCATGACCAGTGCCATTTCAAGTCATTATGAAGTGTTCCAACGGTACCTAAATACCCATAGACTCACAGAATCATAGAATCACAGAATGGTTGGGTTCACTAGGGAGAAATCCTGCCTGACCAATTTGGTGGCCTTCTACGATAGGGCTACGGAACTGATGAACAGGGGTAGAGCAGCTGGCATCATCTACCTGGACATGTGCAAAGCATTCGACACTGTCCCACAAGACATCCTTGTCTCTAAATTGGAGAGACATCAATTTGATAGATGGACCACTCGGTGGATAAAGAACTGGTTGGGTGGCTGCATGCAAAGAGTTGTGGTCAATGGCTCAGTGTCCGGCTGGAAGCCAGTGACGAGTGGTGTCCCTCAGGGATCAGTGTTGGGACCTGTCTCGTTTAACATCTTTGTTGCTGACATGGACAGTGGGATTGAATGCACCCTCAGAAAGTTTGCTGATGACATCAAGCTGTGTGGTTGGGTGGATACGCTGAAGGGAAGGAATGCCATCCAGAGGGACCTTGACACGCTTGTGAGGTGGGCTGATGCCAACCTCATCAAGTTTAACCATGCCGAGTGCAAGGTCCTACACCTGGGTCAGAGCAATCCCAGGCACAGCTACAGGTTGGGCAGAGAGAAGATTCAGAGCAGCCCTGTGCAGAAGGACTTGGAGGTGTTGGTCGATGAGAACATGAACATGAGCCAACTGCAGTGTGTGCTTGCAGGCCAGAAAGCCAACCATATCCTGCACTGCATCAAAAGGAGCATGACCAGCACTTAGAAGGAGGTGATCCTGCCCCTCTACTCTGCTCTCATGAGACCTCACTTGATGTGTTGTGTGCAGTTCTGGTGTCCTCAACATAAAAAGGACATGGAGCTGTTGGAACAAATCCAGAGGAGGGCCACGAAGATGATCAGGGGACTGGAACATCTCCCATACAAAGACAGGCTGAGAGAGTTGTGGCTATTTAGGCTGGGGAAGAGAAGGCTGTGTGGAGACCTCCTAGCAGCCTTCCAGTATCTGAAGGGGGCTTATAAGGATGCTGAGGAGGGACTCTTCATTAGGGACTATAGTGATAGGACAAAGGGGAACAGGTTCAAACTTAACAGGGGAGGTTTAGATTGGATCTAAGGAAGAAATTCTTTATTGTAAGGGTGGTGAGGTGCTGGAATGGTTTGGCCAGGGAGGTTGTGAGTGCTCCATCCCTGGCAGTGTTCAAGGACAGGTTGGATGAAGCCTTGGGTGACATGGTTTAGTGTGGGGTGTCCCTGCTTCTGGCAGGGGGGTTGGAACTAGATGATCATAAGCTCCTTTCCAACCCTAACTATTCTATGATTCTATGATTCTATGAAAGGTATCTTGGAANAGGACAGGTTGGATGAAGCCTTGGGTGACATGGTTTAGTGTGGGGTGTCCCTGCTTCTGGCAGGGGGGTTGGAACTAGATGATCATAAGCTCCTTTCCAACCCTAACTATTCTATGATTCTATGATTCTATGAAAGGTATCTTGGAAAAGCCTTTGTTAACCACAATGACTACAATATTGGCACATCCTTAGGCTGCACGATTTTTCAGGAGAGAAAATGCACTTTTGACTATACACTAACTCCAGATTATCTGTGCTGGAAACGGCAATGGCACTCCATTGTCCAGCTGGGATTTTACTCTCAAATACCAAGTTGGAAGTAAGATTTACTAAAAATAGGATGTCAAGAACTGTACCAAACAGATGGTTTTTGAGTGTGCCCAGTAAAAACTAGAGTATCTTAGTTTTAACCAAGTTTAACTTTCAGTCATTTCAGCATTAAAGCAAGCAGTTCTTAAGAAATGTAAAAGCACATATTTCAAACAAACCCCTCATAAACTGAAAGAGCAAGGTCTCATAGAAATCTCTATATATGCTGTACTTAGTTTGCCATTTTTGTTCTTATTTCTTCTTTATTATTTTTCAAACTTTTGTTCTGGAAACATCTTTCCTCTCCCACACATTCTTTGCCCATCATTCACCACCTACCTTCCTATAACAATAATTAAGAGGAGATTTATGTCTAATTTGCTGAAATCACTGTATTAATAGAATGAATTTATTTCCAGTATCGAGAATAAAAAATAAATAAAAAGAAAAAGGAAAGTGATTTTTTTTTTTTTTAATATTAAAGAAATGGTGGTTTTTTGATTCCTCGAGTCACATATAACTTTGTTGTCACAGACTCTGGGAATGTGACAGCACTCTTAGAAAACAACTTCTAAATAAGTTAAAATAATGCAATACAGCAAACTGAAATGAAGCAAGAAGTCACACATTGCAGGTATAAGCCTGCAAAATTCCTTTCAGGTCAGTTGTCTTACACTGATCTGATGAGAAAGTGGTAATGGGGAGAGTTTAATCCCTTTCTGCATCATTCTTTCCCTGTTCTGCTACGCTCCTGTCCTTTCATCACCTCTTTGACTTCTAAGACTTAAAGTCAAAAACATTTTCAGGAAGTTTTCATAATGCTGATGACACTTCCAATAAGTTACAGGGGGCAGAGAGAAGGAGATTAACTGGTAACTATATTTGTATGCCTTACCTCAAAAAGCAGTTAACTGCTGTAACAGGAGACCTAACAGATTAGTGCATTGCAAGAGTATATATGACTAATGCTGTGTGACTGTATCAAGAAAAGCAGTTTGCTCACTAGAGAAGCTACCATATTACTGTATACGAAATAATTCATTTTTAACTCATCTGTTTAAGTTTGCAGCTGTTCTCAACACCTTTTTTTTTCCCTTGAAGTTTCTGCTTCCTTTTTTTCATGATTATTTTTGACAACCCTGTCCCTCCTACAGCCCGGTTCAAAGCAATGCAGTGGAAAAAGCATTGCAATTACACCAAAAAATGGATAGTAATATATCCTCTTGTGTGTCTGACCCTTTCCCCCTTCCTCTTGTCCAGAAAGCCCCAGACCTGAGGACATAATAGAGAACAAAAGTAGAACATCCACTGTTCTAGAACAACAGAACACCTATCCACTCCAGTGTTAGTGGTGTCTGGCTTGGTATTAGAGCATTTCTCACCATCTCCCCACACCCACGTAGTTTCTTCTCAATGTAAAATGATCATCCTAGACAGATCCATGTGACAGTTACTCCTTAGCTGTTACTTTGGACTATAAGACTGGCTGAAAACTAAAAAAAAAAAAAAAAAAAAGGGCAAAAAAAAACCCCAACCAAATAAATGCCACAACCCAAGATTCTTACCTTCGACAAGACTTCAAGATGGACTATGAAGAAAAAATCCTCAAACAATCCTATCAACTTTAGCAATACCATTTGCGCTAATAAGGGAGAGCAAAANAAAAAGTGGTCAAACACAGTCCACATCCATGTCTAGTTTACAACAGTACTCATTTTGATGCGATTGCTTCTACCTGCAGTGGTATCTGATACTGTGGTAACACTCAGAAATCACTGGAGGCCTTGGGAGTTTGTCCTTGCAGGTTTTCTGAAGGCTGGAGCTCTGGTACTTGGGGAGGAGGGAGATGGATGGTGGGTGAACCCCTGCAGGGCTTCAGGTTACACAGCTCAGAGGCAACCCAAATACAGCAGCTGTAAATTCAACATCTTGCACTCTCCTCCTCAGAGGAGTCCCTTACCTGAGTCTGAAGTCACACATTTTATATAGCTTCACATTACCGTCGTGGAAAGCAGATCCATGCTTCCTACCTAGCTGAGGCTCGAGGAAATTACACAACCCTTCTTCCTCCATTTTGCTTTTGGTAATACTATCAAATGTTTTGAAGTCTCCAGTTCCAGCAGATGAAAGACACTGAGGCAAAGCTTTAGCTACTGGTTATTAGGTTTCCCTCTAACACATACTCAATTGTATTTAAATAAAAAAGTAGTACAGGAAAACTGCTGCAGAAACCTGACATATATTAAGGGAATGCAGGAACTGATAGACAATACAAAGGCTAAAGATCAATTGCTTTGAGAACAACTGATGAGATCATTCACTTATGAAATAACAGGCTTCACAGCAAGGATCAGGTGTCCTGAACTGGCTCCTGAAGGGTAACCATACCAGGTAATTAATATCAGCCCTCTGAGAGGCTAACATTTCTGTTCAAGTTTCATTTCCTCCTGCTATCAGTGAGCTTTTCTGCAGGCTTAAGGCACAGCAGAGCAGAGCAAGAGGGAGTGTAGTGCTGTTACTATACAGGCTGCATTGTCTGCGGAAGTACGCTGCTAGCTGTTAGTGGAAAAGGCAACAAAGAGACTGCTGGAGGGTCACTTGGAAACAGAAAATATAATAAAAAAGAAAATGCCAGAGCTGTAGCACTGGATATGCTAGCTATTACAGCTTGGCTCAGGAAACAGAGAACTTTCCAGGGACATTTCCAGCCTCTGCAGGACTCTGTGCTCTCTGAAACACCGAACAGTGTTTGCCATGCCCTGTCACACTATTCATGGCAATCTTGCCTGTTTTATCCTCTGCTTTTCTGAAGTGAAGGGTAAAAAGAAGCGTCCCAAACAGCTCTTCCAAAATATAGAAAATGCCAACTAAAAACAGAAAAAGTAATTAAAACCTAAGGCCAGCTTAAAAAAACATGTTGGAAGTCATACAGCTGCAGTCTTCAAAGGCTTGTTTTTTTTCTGGAGAGGGGTGGAGAAGAGAGCTTTGATTTAAACACCACCACCACCACAATGGATCATTTGATCTTTTGGTTCCTCCTGTTTTATTTTAATTAATGTTTCTAAGTACTGACTTAAAGTCAATCCAGCTTTATTAAAGGTTCGTTGCAGGATTAAGAGAGATTTGAAACAAAGCCCGATACAGTCAGCAGAGACAAGTTCAGAATGGCCACTCAGCAAATAAATTGTGTATCACGCTGGTTGCGCTTTGAGCGAGTGACCAGCCAATAAAATTAGGCAGCATTTCTAAACACTGTGTTGGGGAGAGTGTTCCCCATGGCAGTGAAAATATTTTAAGCTCCTGGTTAATAGGCTCCAGTGCCACTTGTGAAATATCCCTTTCCATTTTTTTTTAAGAGAACATTAATTCATGTAAGGTTAGTGTTAAATAGGTCTTGCATGTGTTTCCATCAAGTATGCAATCATTACCCAAGCTGAATGCAACATACATTAACAACCTCACACAATTTCATTCCACACTTTTGCCAGATTTGCAGGCTCAGAAACAACAAGATTTCCTAGTTGAAGGGGGTGCCAAGGCTCTAACATAATATAGGCTGTATATTCTTCTCTATATGCAGCATGTACAGGACACAGAAGGAGCAAGGTTTGTGAAGACAATGGGCTTATTTTAAATTGGGCAGAATCAGTAGCTTTTCTCATCCTTCCAGATAGGTTGCATCCAGCTGATAGACTGCTTTGGTGGTACTAAGACAGTATCTAGGAACTTAGTAGTGGATTAGGATCTAACTCATTTATTTCATACTCCATTAGAGGTACAAGAATCTGAGATCCTTTATGAAAAAGCCCTGTAGTTTGTTTGCCTTATTCCCACCTGAGACAAGACAGCATGTCACAGATACCAAAATTGTGCCATTCTCCCTTCCAGAGGGAATGTATCAATGCCATACAAGCTGAATTGCTCAGGTCATTTCTATAGTACTGCCTCAGAAGTTCAGTGCTTACAGTTTCTGCAGGTTTTCAAGATGAGAGAGGGACACACTAAAACTTCATATGATTTCACAGCTTGGAAAGCACCATTTTTCCTTGTGGAAGATTTTTCACACTTCTGGAGTGGTCAGGTGGGAACAGAGGAGCCATCCTGTGAAAGATCTGGATCCATTCATGAGGGAGGGATGGCATTAGCAGCAAAGAGTGTGCAGCAGAACAGTGTGGGCATGGGCGCTGGTGTATGGCAGATCCACGATCAGCTGGTATGGCCCATTGTTCCCCTGCTTCATTCAGCACAGCTAGTTCCCTTTCATTCAAATGAGCAACAGTTCACAGCTGTGTATATATTACCCTAATTTACTCTTTCCCTTCAGAGTGTGTCTACGGATGGTATCAGGGGGCCTCCATTGCATTAGTGCTGCTACTAAAGCAAGACAGTACTTCCACAAATGCACTTCAGTTCTGAATCCTGCAGGCATGCTTTGGTTACTTTTGTCCACTTAATGAGAAAATAATCTAAGGCCCAGCTGCTGCAAGTCAGCACAGAGCCAATGGGCCTAAGGAAATAGTGCCAGTTTACCTCACTGAGAATCTGGCCCAAGGGATTCGTAATGGATAGGATTCCTACTCAAGAAGAGGTTAGAACAGCTCAAAATGCCAGCATTTATCCCCCACTTTCACAGTTCAGACACCTTCTGCCAAATGGTAGGAGCAGCTGGACTTCTCTTTTGAATCCATATTTAATTCCCTAAAGCTGCATTGAAATGAAGCCCACAAGACAGATCAATATCTTGCACTGCTTATGCTTCAAATTGCAATGAACAAGGATCTTTCTTGGGAAGAAATCAAATAATCAAAGTTGCAGAATATCTAGGCTGGGGAAACCAAGAAAATAAACATTTTAAAACGTTTTCTGTTTACTGGCTACGATATAAACAAATTTATCCCTGATTGTGACTTTTTTGGTGGTTTTTTTTTTTTTTAATTCAGGGCAGGGGTGAGTAGTAGAAAAGGGATAATAGTCACAGTTTGACACTTGTATGACTTGTGCAAACTAAATGAGAAAACTATGAGTTATTGTCATTCATGATACTGCCATCAATAGAGATATTATGACTAAGTCAAAATATTTGAATCTGGATCAGATTATTATTAGTACTAATCTCTCTACTCAAGTTTTCTCTTTCTCTACAAAAATACACAAATTTACACAAATCAGTGAATAGCCACAGCTATGGATGGTAGATGTAGGCCATTTAAATTCTGAACTTCTAAAGCTTGAAAGTGGTATCTCTCCTCCTAGAACAAATAAATGAACAAACACCAAAGAGGTATCTCATCCCTAGAAATAAACATGGGAAAACACTTTTCCAGAGAAAGAGGTTCAGTTTCTCAAACAGATGCACCTACAATAATACTTTTTGCAATGAAACAACTGTCACTTTGATACCCCATCAGTAAATAAAGCAAAAGGACTTTTTGCTAAGAAACAACTCTTGCTGAAAAATACTGTAGAATGTACACATACATTATATAGAGTATTCATTAAATCAAAATGGGTCTGGTTGTGTCTTTCAGAACTTGTGTTTGCTGTACCAGGGATTCTTAAGACTGTCAGAGTTGGTGGGATTTGTAAAGGCAAAACTGCCTAACCATCAGGGAAAGAGAAGCCAGATTACCTGCTTGACACAACTTCAAAGACAATGTGCATGCTCTGCTGCAAATTAAACTTCAAAAGAATCCCATAATCAAACAAACTGAACATAAGAAGTATCCAAGGACAGCACAACAAAAGGCTGTTTTTCAGAGACAGAGAGAAAGAAAGGAATGGGGAATAACATAGTCAGCCCTCACAGGCAAAAGAATGCAGACAGAGAAAGGAAGTGGAAAGTAAAGAACCCAAGTGTATTACAACAAGGTAAATAAGAGTGGGGTGCTTTTTTAATTAATTGCATAAGCAAAAATGTTACACACCTCCTGCCCCAAACAGACCAACCAGCTGTCCCTCTAAAGGCTTCCTTCACAATTTAGAAAATCCTTGCCTTAGAAATTGCAGATCCTACTTATCAAAGTCCAGACAATCTATAAAGTCAGATTTCCATGGGTTTGCTACTAGGAAAGTTTTTTTTACTGAGTTCTTATTTTATTTATTCAGCCTGGATATGCAAATAACAGTAGTCCAGACCCTAGTCCTACTTTGTAGAGTAGCAGTAATTTCACAGGATGCAAACTCCACTGATACATTAATACTGAATAAAAGCATTGTGTTTTCTAATCAATACGAGCATAATGTCGAAAGTTGGGTCTTTCTAATTTTGAGGGAAGGCATGAAGCTGATAATTTCAGTGGAGAGGAACTACAATAGATGCTGTAAGAGGGAGAACAGGACAAGGAGTTAGTAAATAGCGTGGCACAGCAGAAAAAGAAGGGCAGACTACTGAATGGGAAGGGGATAATTGTTTGGATTATTTCTGGACTAAACCTGTTGATTGAATGCACGCTGGTGCAGTAAGTGCTTGGAGCACATCTGCCATACTAATGTCCTCCAGAAGGAATCTAGCCTATATACTCCAAACACATCAGCAGTGCAAACAAACCATGGTAAGAGGAGATACATGGGAAAGTGACTTGAGAAGTACTTTCTTGATACAGATTTAAACATTAGCATGAGTGCACCCCTCATCATCCTGAATGAAAAGCAGAACCAGAGCAGGGAAGGAGCAAAAGGGCTTAGGTTGGGAAATGAGGAAGCTGAAAGAAATGAGGCATAGCTGGGCACCACCAGGGCAAAGGCCTCTGCTGAGTTCTGAGTGACCTGTGCAGCAACCCAGTAATTGCAAATTGTGCAGCTCCCCCATCTCTGGTGGCTGTTCAAACCAATAGGAAGAAAACTTTTTCTGTTACCTTGAGTGGGAAAAGGTCTGTGCTGTCTCTCTAGAGGATCTAGAGAGAGTGATGAATATTCCCTGTGCACATCTGAGGTTGGTGGGAGCGTAGCTGAACATGTTAGTCTTTCAAACCCAAGCATCTCTGTCAAACTAGATAAAACAAACCCAAGGGCCTGAAAAGTGCCCCTTCAAAGGAAGGTGTGTGGGTGGGGGTCAGGTGCCTTTGATGCAGGCCAGATACAGCACAGGAATGTGCAATATCCTGCTTCCTTCAACACCAGGAAAATCAAAGATTTAGAGATGTCTCCCTGCTTATAGCTCCAAACCTTCCAACCAATGAACATTTTACTGAGGGGACCTCAGGTCCTTGGCTGTGCCTGGCCATCTATGTGGCCTTTTTCTCTTCATTTTTCTTGTTTATTTTTTGTTGTTGTTGCTCTTCTCTCCCTCTGACTCCAGTTTCCACCATTCAGATATCCCTATGTCTTAGTCCACACTTTGTAAAGTCCTGAAAGGCCTTGGCATATCTTTAGTTTGAAGGCCAGTGCCACTCCATAAAGCAATTTAAGCTTTTGCACTCATAATGATATTATGGTTACCCACTTCTATGCATCTAGGTCTTGACACTGATGGGGGTTGGCATGCAGAGTGTGTTTTTAGCAAGTACTTGCACAGCCTTTTCCTATGCCATGGTCCTTGGCTGCAGGGTACTAAGGAAGCATCACAGTTCCCTCAGACCTTCAGTGAGCTGCCTCTGCAACTGACATGGAGCTTTCTGAAACACTCTAACTGCATTTAAAGCAGTCACCAAGATTGCCTGTATATATGTACACACACATATAACCTTAAGTGTTCTGCAGCTTAATACTCCACCTGTACAATGGCAGTCATATATCTCAACCTCCCAAAGGTCATGGGACAGTAACTTAGATAATACTTGTGAAATACACAGAAATGTTTTTATTAGCAGCAAAGGCCACACAGAAATTAATAATTATTTGCTTAATACAGGTTTGGCTATAGCAAACAAAGGGAATTGAACACTGAAGGCTAGTGATAAAGAAGAAAAAATACGGTCATTTCACCACCATGTCATGCACTGAGGCAGTAATCAGAAGATGAAAAAACTACATGGCTATTAATTCAAACTTACGTTATATGTGCAGCAATCAAGTCTGGACTGAATAGAGACTTTATTCTTAAATTTCCTTACTCCCAAGTTATTTTTATTTTGCAAAGATGGCTTTATGTGCAGTACAAATGATATTTACAAAATACATTTTACAAATTCAATTAATTACTAATGAGATGTGAAGTATTTCAGAACCATGGCTGTCAACTAGTAGTCCAAAGCTTGCATACACCCTTTTGCAGGAAAGCCGTACAAGTGCCAGATAGTCGTATTGTTTTTACGCAATCCTATATTTGCACAATTAAGACTGAGCACAACTAACCATTTGATAATCTCAGGAACAATAGAAGACCTTAATGAATATTAGAAACAGCAAGAAAATGTCAGTATCTGAGGGATAAATTAGAGTAGATCACTGGGTGGGGGTGTAAAAAGCAAATAAGCAAACCAGAAAGTCAATTATTTTCCATTTGTCTTTGCCAGTTGCATGCTAGCTCTAATGAGAACAGCAGCTACATAGCCCTGCCAGCCCTCCAGGTTGGAGATGGATATGATGACAAGACCTGAGCATTGCTGCTGTTGTTACATCTGTTTTAAAAAGGGACATCAACCTCCCTTCAGAGCTAACTAACCAAGCAATTTTCGCAACTGTTAATGGGACACACTTGTTATTAATGAACTCCAGGTGGTGGGAAGATGCAGACCCAGATCCATCCAGCCTAGCAGCCTGATTGCAATTATTTTATTCCTTAAGCTTTTGTTGTCTGTACCTCTTGAGAGAGTTTGGTTTTTTGTAAATTAAGTCCAGGACATTAAAAAGTGTGGAAAACAACAACTTTGAGCTCAGTCTTATTATATGCTAAAATTATGATAAGATGCAATATCTTTGACCTTTATAAAAGATATCAAAAAATAAAAAATGAGGAGAGAAAGTGGGAAACAAATGCCTGCAACTGGGAGTCCCCAGCTCATTATGCCTGTCACTAGTAGTGCATTATGCCATAACAAAGAAATCAGCAAACTGGAAATTCCTCCTACTGTGCACAGATGAAGCCAGAAATGACTGTCACTGCTGCTTGTACAGACAACATCAACATCTATGTGATGCTTCACAAGCTGGGTACATTTGGTAGCCCTGGACTACAGTGCCTACACAGCAGAGAATATGCTGCTACAGAGTCAGTGTACTCTGACAATTCAGCAGCACAGTTAGTCACAAGCTAGTTTCACTTCCATTCTGATGTTGAAAGATTTTTTGTAACTACTGGAGGTTTAGAAATAGCCAAGGGGGAAAATAATAATTTCTTTGAATTTCCAGACAGAAAAAGACTGAATGCCACTCATTGATTCAGTGCAAACACAGTAAAGAAATTACCATTTTTATTATCCTTTTTTTCCCACCAGTTGTTTGTATTCTACCCAGTGCTTTTTAGAGGGAGAAGGATGCCTTTCTGTACAACAATTCCACAACATCCTAATCTGTATGTTTGTGTGAACAACTATTACTGATATAACTGCAAAACATAACAGTCTCCTTCTATGATGTAATTAGGCATCAGGCATGATAAGATTCACCAAATTTAATTAACCAAAAATTTATTGCCTTCCAGCATGGCTACTGCAAGTAAAACCATTCAGTTCTCATTTTATCTGATTGTACAAAGTGCCATAGCAAGCTTTATGTTTTGTACAGAATGCACAAAAGGTTAAACGCAAAATTAAGACTATTGAGTAGAAACTTGTATTGCAATGTCAGCTACTGTGTGATTTAGTGTCAGGCCATAATCTGGATGGCAAATTTTAAAGACTTTTCCCTTGACCTAATTAGAAAGGAGACAGTTTTCACCAGATAACAAGATTTTTATAGAAGTAAAGCTCAAATAGAACCAAAGGAAAGCCTGATTGTGGATACAAATGGAAAGACCACCACTTTCTGAGTAAGCAACTTGGAGGGTGTGTTTTAAATAAGGGACAACAGAAGAAGCTACGAACCAACAAAATGGCTAGCAAGAAATGACCAGGTTTAAGATGATATTCACTACAAAATGATAGAGGACCTTGAGCACATAGCTGGGAAAAAAAATGTAGTTTGTAATCTCTCTTTTATTAGTCCTTCATCTGAGGACTGAGGAACACAGCTTTTAAAAGAAATTTCACAAGGGAACTATAGACTTCTAACTCTGGCCATATCTGTGCTGGGAAAATGAATAGAAACTATAATAAAGACTATAATTAGTGGACGTGTGGAAAAAGATTATGTATTTGGAGAAAAAATAACAGGAGTTTTTACATGGTCCTGCCTGGGAAAGGTGTAGAAGTTCTTCACAGCATCAGCAAGTATATTCAGCTGATAAAAACTACATGGCTTTCCAAAAGGAGGGTGTTTTTTAAAAGCCCCCCTTCCAGTACATTTTCAGGAAATTAATTAGTCATGGCATTGAATGGTGAATACCTGGTTAAAAGTCAGGAAACAGAAAGCAGGGTGAAAACAGAACAGAACAAGGTCATTAAGATCAAGAAAAATCTGTGTTGGGACAATGTATTCCTCAATACAGATACGACCAACATGGAAAGGACATGAGCAGCAAGTTGCATCTTGTTATCTCTTATCAGCAGATGCATGACAAGATGCATCTTCAGATTATCATGCATCTGCTGACAATATGAACTGATATTGAGTAGGAATAGGAAAGAATGGTGGTGAGAAATTGCAGAGGTTCTTTGCACATTGTGTAATGAAAAGACAAATGAAGTTCAGTAGAGATTAATGTAAATAAATACACAAGGGAAAGAACAATCTTAATATCATATATGAAATCATCAGCTCTGAGCTAACCACTAGCACTAAGGAAAAAGACCATGGGGCTGCAACAGATGAAGTGTTAACAATTATTAGGAACAAAACTGAGAACAAACCAGAGAATATCCTTGTGTCACCATAATGAATCAGGATTCCGTACATCCTAAGCTATGTAATTGTGTCTCCCCATTTTAAAAGGGACACAACAGAACTAGAATAAATGCATAAAAACATAACTAGAAGTGTGGAACTATTTTAATAGAGGTGATGAGTAGGTGAAGTCTCATCTGGCCCAGAGGGAATCCTGGGGAATTAAGATAAGTGTCCTTAAAACCATAGGCAGCAGGAAGAAGGTACATAGAGATCAACCATTGATCTTTTCTTTTAACTTAAGAACTAAATGTCATTGAAAAGCCATGAAGGAGTAGGCTTCAAAACAGAACTAATGCTTCACTTAGGTGTTGTTAACTAGTGGAATTCCTTGGCAGAGAAATTTGTGGACACAAAGTTTATCTGGTTTGAAGAGAATATTACTCAAGTTCATGCAAGGGAAATCCTTCAAGAATTGCTATCTATTTGGAAACCACATCTAGCTCATGTCTTTTCCAGCATATTCAAGACGTAAGAGTCCCTCTCCCCCACCTCTGTCAGGCAACCTGGAAGTTGATAATAGACAGATTTGTCTGAGAGAATCCTTTAGAGTCCAGCAACAGCCAAAATAATGTCTTTGGTGAGCAGCAGGAGTAGAGAGATTTTGATGTATAATGCTCTAAGACTAAGGCAACAATGCTAGAAATCTGGATTTGTAATAAAATAAGTTGAAAAAAAATTAATGAATTCTAGAATTTTCTATGAAGTCAAGGGTAGATCAGACAAGCCCCTAGAGAAGTAGTGCTCTATGCTTGTCCTTTCCTTATAATCTTTGCAGTAGACAACTATTACTGGCTATAGCAAACTGAGCTAGAGGCAACTTTGATCTGATCCGATACTGGTATTTTGTTTGATCTGAACTTTGGTTTTATGGCATCATGCAAACAGACAGTGTCAGGGCTTAAAACACATCCCCCTTCTCCTGCTGCTTTGGCTGCCTGAGCTCAGGGCCAGCTTAGAGAGACCACAGAAGCTGTTTTGGAAGCTGCTGTGAAGAAAACTAGAGGCTTCAAAAGACACTGCCTCTCCTTCCCTGGGAGCTACTTTTAGCTGAGACTAAACCTTGTCCTCTGCCTGAGCTATGTTGCACTTCTGCTGTAGTTGTACCTCACCTGGCCATATACCCCCTTGATTAGGACTCTGCAAGACCTATCTTGCCACTGTGACCATCTGGTAATCACTAGCCCCAGTTTTCACTTGTCCTCAGCCCCAGCTCTGTTCTGCTTAGCTTGTTCGGGCATGGTGCGACTGTGCCCACCCAGCGACAGTACAACCCTGCCAACCTACCCTTGGCATCTATCCTTGCTGGGAGCAGTAATGCATTTACCATGCCCTGCCCATAGCCCATGCTTACCCTAACAGAGCAGCAGTACAAAAGTTTGATCAGCATATTCTGCTAATATCTACCCTGAATGGGAAGGACACATGAATAAAACATGTGGAATCTGAAGAGCCAGGATACCTGCAACAGCATCTTTTTTCTTTAAAAGAAAAAGCATCCCACAGCATACCATCATAATTCAGAAGAGCTTCATTTATATAGTGATACACACTGTGAAATTCTATTGATTGCATAATACAGCATTACTTTTTGGAATTGGCAGCTAAAATAGATAAAGCTCCTTATCTAGACTTCTGTCCAAACTTGATATACAGTGAAAGTGGAAAAGAAGGCTAAATACAGGCTGTTCTCTTCTTCATCATGTTTTTAGAACAATGTTCCCCATTCCTGTCTCTTCAAGAAGCACTGTGAGAAATAACTCAAACTATCTGCTCTAGTAGGATAGCAAAATTGCAAAGCTCTGACGCTGAACACAAGTGTAAAAGTACATTATAAGCCAAGAAAAAAGAGGGAAAGGGGGAAAAAAGCACCCTCAATTGACATTTCCTTTACTACTGGTTTCATTGCAGTAGATATTCTCCTAAATAATATATTGCATTAAATTTTAAAGTACTGCAGGTTTCAAAATGTTTGATCCATCATTCTGGCTAGTAAACCTGTGGAGTTCATTTATTTGATTCTTTCCATTGTCATGAAGATTAAAATTTTCCTTTTTAGTTTTAACATGGGAATCTTAAATTATTTAGTCAGCTGATTCCAGGCACTGAGTAGAACGTTAAGCATTGAAAAATTAGAAATAAAGTTCTAAGAGTTGGTAACAGTCACCGCTGCAAGGACTTTTGTTTTTAGCTCTTAAATTTTACAGTTCTGAATCAGTTGAGTTCAGTGATGGAAAGAGTAAAAGTCTTTTGATACTGCCTTCCAAAACCCCTTCTCTGAAAAATAGAGTTCCCATAAAAAAAGTCTAGCAAAAAGAGCAACAGCTCTTATATAGGATACCAGTTACATATGAATGTGCTTTACTTCTGATCAGACACCTCACATTTCTTACTTTCCCAACCCATGTTGCTCATTCATATAATTGCATGTTACCATGCATAATGAATATTGCTTTATCCAGAATGTAATGATATTTCTAATGATCTAGAGTAACAGGCTCACTGCTACAGCTAATTTAAAATATTAATTCTGTGAAGTCAGGTCTACATATATTGTAAAAATGAAATGCTAAAATTAAACCCAGAACATGAAGAATTTTCACTTTAGTCAAAAATGTCTTTTGTACTCAAGAAAAAAAGAATGACTATTAGGAATAGACTTGGAGAAAAAGGCAAAGTTTGGGATAGGCTTAATATTAATACTTGGTAGTTTACATTAGAATGAATTTTACTTGAATTCTATCAAAACCAGAATGAGATTTCAGGTAGAGATTTCCTAAATAAACGCATGTCCGTAATTATGATGGAGTACACAACAGGAAAAACTAAGTTTTGCATTAGTAGACTTTACTTTCCTTCAGGCATTATTGCAGGCCAGAACTGACATGTTTCATGGGCTCAGGAAAGGCTGCTGCTGATAACCCAGATGAAGAACATAGCTTTTTTTCTAGCTGTATTTAGATATGAGTTAACTGGTGTTAGCAACATTTTGGGGGAAAGTAGATCTTATGTCTCATGTTACTAGGTGATATTTGGCTCTTTCCTTCATCCTGCCTCTTGAGTTGGAATGAGAATTATAGGCTCAGCTTCTCATGAGCGTACCTGTGAAAGGTATTTAGCAAATAAGCTTACCTTGTCATCTCTATGCAAGGAGAAATTCACATGCCTGACTTCCCATTTACAATGCCAAAACCTAAACATTATGCCCTCCTATAGTCTTTCACTCTTTCTGCTAAACCACATATTAACAAGACTCAGGGTTTCTTTCTAAAGAAGCCCTGGAGCATTTTGGCTGATTTACATAGGGGCTGATTACTTCACATGTAACAGAAATACCATAGTAATCAATCCACTAAGGGAGAAAAATTAAATATTCCCCCAACCTCTTAACTTCTAAAGGATTCCAGCAGTTTCTGAATTTAATTACCGACAAGTTTAGATATGCTGGGAGATTCCAGGGCCGGTTTTATCCACTTTCCCTTGAACCTCTCTTGTCAGACTTTCTCACAGTTCTTCATAAATGAAGGCCCTGATTGTTTAGATTAAATTGGAACATTGTGTTTATGTCTATACAGTATAACACTAAACATAAAAAAGTCACATGAAAATTCTTGGTATGAGAAAAGAAGACAGATCTCCAATGTAACTCTTTTTGTATCACAAAGCACATAATTTCTCTTAAAATAAAGAAAAAATATTACTCTTTAAATGGAAACAAATTACTGTAATATTAAGGAACGTATAGATTTATCTCCAGTAAGGCAAGTGAGCCCTGATGCGTTTAACTGAGTATTCAGACAACTCCCTGTGGTCAAATAGATTCAATGCTAGCCAAAAAGTCAAGGTCCCTACTCAGGCTCAGCAGAACACAGCAAAGAACACTAAACAAACTTGCACAAAGTTAGCTATATCAGTTCACACATTTTCCACTCCTTCAGCTGGGGAATGTTAGTATGTACGTAGGACCTTCGAATTTGAAATCAGGGCTCCCAGCTACACAGTGTGTGGACAAGCTGTTACCCTTTCAGTTGCAACCTTTCTCAGCAACTCCTGGCTTTTGAGCACTGTAGCCTGAAGTCAAATAAATTGTTCAAAGACAATGTGACTGCACATTCATGTTCAGCTACAAAGGTCACATGCTTGGGAGGCAAAGATCCAAGGAAAAGGCTGAACAACAAGTTGGTGGTTGGAAGCAAAGTTCTTGAAAATATTTTGCCTTTAAATTCATGTCAGAATAGTTTCAGTAAAGCCATTCACCTTTTTTTTTTTTTTTTTTTTTTAAAAACACTTTTTAATGAAACACCTT
>NDXB01004682.1:9637-26922 GCA_002631895.1 Agapornis roseicollis
AAAAAAAAAAAAAAAAAAAGAGAAAGCTTGGTTATTACATACGAGTAAATATTAATAGCTGAAAGTAGCAAACTTTTCTACTGGGGACTGAATCACTCAGTTATCATGAAGGCAACAAAATGAAAATTGAGACAATGAAGGTTATATTGACAATAGGAAGGAAAAAAAGTTCAAGCCATGCCTCCAGCATGAAATGGAGAACAAAAGTTAAAGGAAAAGTTCATGAAAGATGCATGACTATCATATTCACATGTATTACTGTTAAGTGCATTCATTAAATGGTCATAAAGAATATATGGCATAAAAATGAAAGAGAAGAGCACAGTCACTAATAGAACCTGATAATTTCAGTGTGTGAAAAGCAGCAGACCATGACAACAATTTAAAGTAAGATCACTAAATCTTGCATTCCAGATTCCACTTCAAGTGATACTTAAAGAAAAAGATATCGCACAGTAAATGATACAAGTGACAAAAGATGAGATGGAATTTTAAGGCCACACCATACTAGCACACAATGAAGCATTCGTTTTGAAACTGACATGAGATTATGTGATGATTAACCATGCTGAGAAATGCATTGGTTCTGAACACACATACTGCAAATCTCCTGAAAATACATATCCTGATAAATGAGTTGTACTGACTTTGACTGGGTCATTTGGTATATGAAGCCCTTTGTGGTTTGTATCATCTGTCTTGTTTCAGGTAACAGGTTATAACAGATCCTCTGGCCAAGGTTTTGACACCTCTGCATGAGATAATGTTTAACACCTCATCAGTTGGTATACATATGCTAATCGTTGCTGTTTAGCACCTGTTTTTTTCTTTCCTGCTGTTCAGGCACAACACACAACTACCACAACTCTGCTTCTGCAGTATTTGCAAGAGCATTTCACCACTTCACAGAACAAATCAGATGCCTCTATCTTTTGAAAACACAGCAAACAAAATCCTGCCCCCACATCAAGTAAAGCAGTAAAATGGCTGAAGTAATCACTTCTCCCCTTTTCCCCCTACTCCCTTCCAATTTGTTATTTTAAAAGGTCAAGTCAGGTTCTGATTCTCAGAAGGGAAAATGGGAAGGGGTTTACTTCGTGCAGGAGCCTCTCTTCACCAGTTTCAAAACTTCTTTTGTCCCTCAAGTTCCATACCATGCATACACTGGTGGTGCTCTGTGCCATCCCATCACACTTGTTAACTGAGCATACTTCATTACAAAATAGTTTCCAGATTAAATGTAACTCACTGATGGCCATTAAGTTTGCAATCAAGGAATTCAGCCACTAGTACTTTGTAAAATTAAAGTAAGTGATGAAGCTGACAGTGATGGTTCTAATGTTAGTTTCCATGACTCTGTCTAGATTTCTCTCAGTCCTTAGCAGAACTTAAAACTCATTCTCATAATTTTATTGATGTTATGAACTTTCTTACAGGGAGGCAAATGAAGAATGTAAGCAAATGGAGAGAACACATTAGAAGTTCTGACAAGAATTTATGCAGAGATTTTGATAAATAATTGTAAGGATAAATTAGAAGATATTACAGAAATTAGGGTAAAGACATTGTATTTGTTCTCAAATTTACCCCTTCCATCAAAATATTAGAGAAAGGCCTGCCTACTGCAAGTAAAAAGGAAATGAGGAACAGAATCATTACTGCAATGAATAATTGTAACTGTCATCCAAGAATACACTAAATGACTTTAATATGCGTAATCCTCATTGAAAATTGGAGTTTTTCAGCCTGGGGAAGAGAAGCTGCATGAAGACCTCTCAGCAGCCTTCCAGTATCTGAAAGGGGCCTACAAGGATGCCAGAGAGGGACTCTTCATCAAGGACTGTAGTGATAGAGCAAAGGGTGATGGGTTCAAACCTTAAAAAGGGAAAGTTCAAGTTAGATATAAGGAAGAAGTTCTTTACTGTGAGGGTGGTGAGGAACTGGCAAAAGTTTCCCAAAGAAGTGGTAAATGCTCCATTCCTGGCAGTGTTTTAGGCCAGGCTGGACAGAGCCTTGGGCAATATAGTCTAGTGTGATGGCTGGAACAAGACTATCTTAAGGTCCTTTCCAACCCAAATCGTTCTATGATTCTATGAATACTAGTACTGAAGCATTTGTCTATACTAATGGAATACTGGCGGCATCTCTCCTATTTCTGCAGTCCAATACAGCAGACTTTTTGCAACGAATTTTTAAATATGTGGCCATACATATTCCACCTTAAAAAGAAAAAAAACAAACAAACCAAAAAACCAAACCCGAAAGAAAACCAAACCAAAACCAACCCCCCTAAAACCCAAAAATGACCCAACCCCCCAAAAAAAATCTACCAAAAAAAGCCCCCAAGAAAACACAGCCCCAAACCGAAACAAACCCCTGCATTTTCATAAAATTTGTCTGTCACTGATGGATGAAACCATAGTATCACAGGGAACAGAGAATATATGGCAACGAGCATTGTGGATGTGGCCTCTCTTGTGCTCTCTCTTCTCTGTTACTAACCAATTAAAACTCACTGTAATGCATCAGATTCATGGATCTCATCTAATATTTTTATTCCAAGCAAGCAAAATCCTGATAAGTGAGCCTGCAGTTTCAAGCAACATAAGGAAACCTTTTTCCATTCACTTGGATTCAAGTAAAGTAGATCATACCCTTGAGCAAGGCAGCTTAGAATTTACCTGCTATAAAACTAGTACAGTAAAGCTCTGATATATATGCATAATTCACATTTTTCTGCCTCATACCTAAAAGCAGCAAGATTCTAACAATTCCTGGTTTTATCTCAATTATAAAAAAGTTATATATGAAAGACTTCTTTTAGTATATAAAGGTAACGATATGTTTCTCCTGCTTAAAGTTATACACTGCAGAAAAGAAAGCAACATGCTTTGACGGTATACACTATCATCACTTAAAGGCACTAGCCCATCCAGTCTTTCTGGGGGTTAGTTGTCAGGTATCTGGGAACCTACATGCTTTATTCAAATAAGAAAATACTAGCAAAGAACAATGCACAAGCCTTTTGTCATAGCAAGTTCAACAGAGACATAACTGTCCTGGTGCACAGCACTGCACCAGCTACTAAGAAGGAATAAAATGATTGCTACTGCTGAACTCAGGACAATAATGATCATCCCTAATTTAAAATACTAATGTGTCCTGAAATTAAATAACAGGTAAACATAAACTTCAGAAGTAGAATTCAACCTACTGCAAATTCTTGCCTTCATAGAATAACACACTGTGCTCTTGAGAGATTCTTACACTGTTATATTTATAAATTAGGACAACAGAATGTCTGCTTCAGACATCAGTATATTTTAAAACTTGGAGCAAAAGAAGAACAATGACATTGCTTCAGGCACTGCTGCTTGAGCTTTCAAGATAACCTGAAGCATAATTTGGCTTCATGTTGTAAGAAGGTCTAGAGCCAAATTCAGCATTCCCTGATGAGCTAGTCTAGATATCACATGTAGCCATGGCACAGAAATGCACAGAAGAACAGAAATTTGACCATTTTAATCTGAAGAACAGAATACGTTGCATAAAGGTTTCCAGGTCCTTGACATTGAAAATAATGGTGTCTGACAGTTCTAGGGTTAAGTAGCCACTAGTTCAGCACCGCATCGTTTATCTGCCAACGGTATGTGTCTCTTGTTGTTACTTCAAAGAAAAAATTCAATGAAAATTTAAATAAAAACAGATCTGTCAGTATAAAGCTTTAATATTTTACACCATATTCAATCTCTTTTCTTTGTAAAGTGCTTTTATACTTCCTGAACTTGTCCTGCAGTACACAATTCTTATTATTTAAAAGAAAGAAACCATGAATCACTTTAAACATCTACACTTTCCTGAAACAACATTTATTTTTAATAGACATCACTCTGAAACTGGCTTCACAAAGTACTGTAGAATGCTATAGAATTCTATGTAGATTTGAGAGCTGTAAGAATATATATATTCAGTACTTCAGCATTGTTGCATATAACAGGTTATTTGGTTTAGCATTCATGGTTTAGAATATAACATTTATGGTTTTGTTTCTAATCACAAATCTTTTCCTTCATGTATATGAAGTACACAATAGTCCTTAATTCCATATGCTCTCTCATACAGTACATTTGTTGTTACAGGCTGCAAACTGTACTACTATAAATACACTTTGAACTAAGTGAAACAAAGGATTCAGTTATTCAAGAAAAAGGTCTCCCCATATATTTTTGCCCAGTTCTTCCCACATCTTTTGTGAATCTAAAAATTAATGACCGCAGTATTTACTGCTTATGTCAGACTTTTGTTTTAAAGCTGCTAGATCCAAGAAATCAAAGACAGTTTATGAGAGATAATTAATGTCTCTCTTCCATAATTGCATATGGCAACTAACAGTCTCTCAATTTTAAGCTTTCTCCCAAATGTATCGTCATAACAAAATTATTCATCTATTTAGAAATCTCTTGTACTATTTAACAATTCAGCTCTGGAGTGTAACTACTTTGAGAAGAAAAGAAGTGAGCCACTTGCCCCAAGTAACAGATTCAGATTATAACAGCCTCTATAAAAACATTTTCTTTAAATTTGATTGCATAACCTAAAAGAAGAATTAACAATGTGTCAAAGTGAATACGTTCATATAAAGAAAAGACTGTAAAAAATGATCATAATTATATGCATATAAACAGGCTCACTTCTATTTGATTTTAAAAGTTTCTTCCAGGCAAAAAATACTGTAATCTATTTTCCATCCCAGTCACAAGTTTATAACCATGCTACAAATTATAGCACTAAAATTTTGTGAAGAAGATTATGATAAAATTGTCATTTTGTATCAACTATACTAAGCAAATGCAGGCACTAAAATGATAACAGGAATAATCTATTACCTTATGTAAGTATCTTCATTATTTGAAATGATAGTTGCTCCACACTATTTGCCAAAATACGTTAAGTGTTTTTAAAAGTCATAAACCTCTGCCACTTTCTTCTTTATACACATTAGCTATTAAGTTCTATCATAAATTATGAAATAAAAGAGTCTAAGTCAACCCAATAATATTAAATCTGCTCTTTCAATAATAAAATCCATGCAGCTGAGAGCTGCTCATTATTTATTTAGCTTCCATAAACCAACACCTGAATTTGTTGCCTTCTAACTTCACTGTTTTTCTCTCTTTTCCTAGAAGAAAAACCATGAGCTATGTTTCCTCACTCCTGTATGTTGCACTATTGTCTAGTATAAATCCACCTGCACCATCTCACTTTGTTACCAGTTATGAATCCAGGTTATCATCACATAGCAGTCTACCTGAATGCATGTCCCTATCCATATCACGTCTGAAAACCCCAAGTAACCTCAATGTGATCTCAGTCATCTGTACTACAATACTGTTAATTACATGTATTTTTCATTTGTTAAATACGACTACTGCTTTTCTGACAACTAGTTGTATGTCCCTGCCTGATCAGAAAAATAAAAAGCATACTCCAAAGCAAGCCATAGTGGAATATAATCCTCACTAATAGCAGAAACATGATCAAATACTGGTCAAAGCTACTCTTTCTGAAATTACTTCAGAAATATATCCAAACTGCATCCCACACATCCAGATTGCCAAACTATTCTTTCCATTATATTCAGGAACAAGTATGAGTTCAGCTGAGGACCCTATATCACTGCAGTCTAAGAACAGGTGTCCTGGGTTCAGCCACGACAAAAAACAGTCAAAAACACAGCACTGCACCAGCTACTAAGAAGGAGAAAAATGACTGCTACTGCTGAACCCAGGACAGCACGCCACCTTCTGAAAGCAAAAGCAGGAAGGCAAAGCAGATGCCAATAAAAAAGAAAATATTATAAAAGTTACGTCAGTATTTGTAGCTAGAGGAAGAAATTCTTTCCTGTTAGGGTGGTGAGGCACAGGAATGGGTTGCCCAGGGAGGTTGTGAGTGCTCCATCCCTGCCAGTGTTCAAGGCCAGGTTTGATGAAGCCTTGGGTGGCACGGTTTAGTGTGAGGTGTCCCTGCTTATGGCAGGGAAGTTGGAACTAGATGATCTTAAGGTCCTTTCCAACCCTAACTATTCTATGATTCTATGATACTATATGATGTCAGTGGAGGAACTTCAATGAGGGCAAGACATTAATAGAACAAGAATAGGATGACACAAAAAAGGAAAGAACATGGATTTGGAGAAGGGGGAAAGAGCACCCCATATTTTTCAAGGAGGCTGCTATCACACCACTTAGGGCCTGGCTCAGCTGCAATTCTCTGTGCAGTTTGTAGCTCAGTTTACATCAGGAAAGTCTGACACAACTAATATTGAAGAAGATGGTATTGAATCCTGCAGAAGTGAAGGGCTAAAATTCAAACAGTCAGCACAGCTATGCTCACTTTAAGGCTCACTTGTCAGAGCAGAACAGGATCAGAACAGAAAAGTGTTTAAAACAGAACAGAGCTTAAAATATTTGAGTCCCCTTAGGAAAGTGCACTAATGAGGTAGTCTATCTATAACATCTAATTCAAAGCAACAGACATACTAGAGAGCTCTGCTTACTCCCAAAAGACAAAGGATGGGAATAATCTCCTTCCCCAAAAGCCAGTAGAATTTTTTAAATGAAAGTGAAGAAGAAAATGAAACGAAATGGCATGAAGTAAATTCAGTTTTGCTAATCCAAAATGGGATAGTAACCTTATTCCTTATGGGCATATTTTAGTAGCATGTAGAATCATAGAATCATAGAATAGTTAGGGTTGGAAGGGACCTTAAGATCATCTAGTTCCAAACCCCCTGCTATAAGCAGGGACACCTCACACTAAACCATGCCACCCAAGGCTTCTTTCAGCCCGGCCTTGAACGCTGCCAGGGAAGGAGCATTCACAACTTCCTTGGGCAACCCATTCCAGTGCCTCACCACCCTAACAGGAAAGGATTTCTTCCTTATATCCAATCTAAACCTCCCTGTTTAAGTTTGAACTCATTACCCCTTGTCCTGTCACTACAGCCCCTAATGAACAGTCCCTCCGCAGCATCCCTATAGGCCCCCTTCAGTTACTGGAAGGCTGCTATGAGGTCTCCACGCAGCCTTCTCTTCCCCAGGCTAAATAGTCCCAACTTTCCTAACTTTCCCAGGGGACTCTCCTGTCCCCTGATCATCCCCGTGGCCCTCCTCTGGACTTGTCCCAACAGCTTCATGTCCTTTTTATGTTGAGGACACCAGAACTGCACACAATATTCCAGGTGAGGTCTCATGAGAGCAGAGTAGAGGTGACATAACATTTTTTGCTTCCCTAGAAAGAAAAATCTTGGCCTTCAGTTGGAACATGAGTTCACAAAGAGTTAAGGACATAACTGGGATGCTGCAAAATAAATAACTGGATCAAATAACCAAGAAAAAAAATGTCCAGCACTCAAAAGTGCAGATAAAGCCAGCTGTACCCCAGATATGGGAGGCATGAACAATCAGCAACTCTCCTTAGCTTAACCTTGACTAGATAATTGCAAAAATAATGGTATGAAAGGTCACTTCTTGCTCTTTCCAACACATCAGTAGTGCAGTTCTGCAACACTAAGGTGTTCAAAAAGGTAAGCTGGCATACAGGAAATAAATCATTACAGATAGGAAGAGATTCAGAAAGACTGCTTCTCATAGGAGGGACTGTAGAGGACAGACCTTCACCTAAATAGGACACGTCTTCTTATACTCTTCTGCACATATTTGCATCTCCTACTTGCCTTCCAGATGGCACATGAGAGCAACACCCAACTGGGAGTTGTACTAAATGTATTGGGGCAGCTTACAGCATGTGCAGGAAGTGGGCTGCTCTTCCATTTCCACAGCAAAATATCTCCTGTGACCAAAGCTCACTGTGGGTCATTCTATTCTTCAGAAGTTTAAAGTGTTTGATGACCTCTTTTGGGAATCTCAGATGGAAAATGCTATTCATTCACTGTTATTTACAGTGGAATTTACAGTTATTCATAGAATGGAATAGCAGCTGTAGCCACTTCCCATTATAATATTGGAAAAACTAAACCTACTTATTTATTTATTTAAGAGAATAGCTTAAGAAACCCTTATGTTAGCAAATCAAGAATAATCTATATAAAGGTTCTTGGCACTATAAGGGAAAAAATTTCTTCTTTTTTTCTGCTTTACATTTGACATTCACACCATAATGCATACAATACACAAAATGCTCTTTTATGATTTAGGAATACTACACAAATAAAGTTTGAAATCTTTCTGTGTAACTGTAACTATGCAATCAATGAAAGCCTAACAGTTAATCAATGGTAGCTTCATCAGTGATTAGTTTATGTAAGGGCAGCCTTCCTCAGGTCCTTGATTTAAAGTTAATTCAAAGCAACATGAGGCAGCCAGAAAAGCATTGTCTGCTACCTAAAAAGTCACACATTTGAAAGTTATCAATCTGACATACAAAAGAAAGCCTACTGCTAATAATCACCACAAAAGTAGCCAAGGATTTGATAACATACCAAAAGACTAATGTAAGCAAAAAAATGGGGTTTTCAGGAAAAAAAACCCAAAAAACAAAAAAACCCAATTTTCTATATCTGTAGAAGTCTGGTAAAATAGAAACTGGTAAAGCAAAGCTTTTAACTAGTAAGAAAGTAATGAATGTCTTGCTGACTTTTCCTATTATTATCTATTCTAACATTCATGAAGTTTCAGTATTTCAGACAAGCTTAGATGAACATATAATTCCCTTTGAAATTCAAAGGCATTTATCAGATAAATAGAATTCATCTAAAAAATTCTCAACACTCAAAAGCATCGAATACTGCAAACCTTAATTCTAAAAGTAGCTTTTATACCTGCCCCATAACAATGTAACATTGATAGTTCTTGAAATTCATTGAAAGTGTAGGTCAATTTGTAACTCACTGACTGTTAAACTTTGAAAAACCTACATGAGAGGAGAAAAGGGAGAAGTAACAGTAGTATGATCCTGCTTGTTCAAAGAAACATCTGCCAAAATTAAGAGGAGAACATAATCCCAAACTGATGGGCATAGTAAGCATTAGTTAAGCTTCATCTGAAAAAGCAGGCCTCTGTTTTAAACTAAGTCTTCACTGACTGAGGACAGGATATTACAAACAGCTTATATAAAATACACAGGAACAGATCACCTCCAGAGCTAAAACGCAAATTAAATACATGCAGGACTCTTTCTGTTTTTCAACCTTGCTCAGTTTCCAAATTTTCCCTTTTTGTTGCCTTTTATACTTTACATCATACTTCTGCTGTGGTATAGATGGCAAACCTTGGCTACAACTAAAGAATAAAAAATTAAATTTGCTTTAACAGAGATGAAAGGTAGAAAACATGTACCTTGAAACCTATTTACTCCAAGGCTACATCTTCTCAACCCATTAGATGCATGTTCAAAAGAAGTGCATGTCTTTATAGTCAATCATTAAATGTAAAGATGTCTATTAAAAATGAAACTATAATTTAAATACACTATTTTGTCCTTAATTCTATGACTTTTCATATTTTACGTCAAGGCAAGAGAAATTTCCAAACACCTGTCATTTCCCATAGGTGGTTAACACACTACTATGAAAGCAAAATTGTGTAAGTACTTGGTCTTGTTGAGAGAAACAGATTCTACAGTTTAGAAAATACTTCACTGTGGCAAGTTAAAATGTAGTATTAAGAAAGCTTTAATTCCTAATGTTACTATGCAGATAGTACCGCCTTTACAGGCATAAGAATAGAAGCTTTAATAAACATGATTACTCTTATCAATAATGAAAATAGTATGTCTAATAATTTGTAAGATTAAGACTTAAGACGTACAGATGCTCTTTACATGAAACTGATAACCAGAATCTAACATTAGTATTTTTAATTTTTAGCATTCTGTAATATAATTTACACTTTAAAAAAAGAAATATTGGTGCACAATATTGATATGCCACTTAAAACCAAACTATACCTGTCCTTGTACTTGCTAGAAAGAAGACAACAAAGTCATGGGTCAGGGGAATACACATTGCTATGTAGCTTTCTTACCTTAGATTGAAATAAACATAACATTTTGTCACAGTTGAAGATAAAGAATAACATTGTTTTTATAGAGATTGAAAAAAAACAATATTAATTAAAGCTGTTATTTTTCATCAAGATCAACAAGGCAATTTACCTGCCAGTGAACTAGAGATGCTACTTCAGAGTCATATTAATCTCTTCAGTACACTTGCTCTTCCAACTGTCTTAGCCTGCAGGGTCATCTGGCAACCACCAGCCTTCACTTATAACTCCATTCTTTACCTGGAATATTAGAAAACAAGAAAACCTTTCCAGAAGTCATCCACAATCAGTAGTTTTCCAATAACAAGCAGTAACTCCTCCCACCTGCCACTAGATACAGCTATTCAACATTATTAAGTACTTCTAGTTCCCCACAGCTAGACAAATCCCCAAGTACTTTCTTTATTACCTTTTGTTATTGATGAGGTTTGTCATTTTATGGGATGTGGTATAATAGAGGGCAATTTAGTCACTGATGCACACAAATGTTACCTTTTTGCAATGCGTCAGCAGCAATAATCTTCTTTCAAATATGCTGAGAAGCAGCTATAAACCTCCTCCTGCCAGAGGCAAGCTCTAGTGAGTTCAACTCAGCTGTGCTAAGAGAAGTTCAGACTCTTTTTTAAGTTCTACATTCTCAAATATAGCAACAATTAAGACACCAAAGCAGTTCAATTCTTGCATGGCCCAAAGAAAAGAAACACTGAATTAGGTCTCAAGTTTCCAAAGTGGTTTATCTGACCTCTTTTTAGTGGTGTTCCATCTCACCCAGTGGGGGCAGGGAGAGGTGATCTGGACAGAGAAACCACAGATCCTCCAGAGGCTGAAAACTAAACAATTCATTTTATTGTAAACCTCCTAAAAACTGTGTCAGGAGGAACTAAAGTCTTGGGAAGTTCTTATTCAATATCCAAAGTAGTGTGAGGAAAAGAGAAAGGAAAGAAAGGAGAAAACAGAGAAATAGGATCACCGCTCTGTGGGTCCAGCAATACTGCCCTGCTGAGGGAGCTGCAGTCCTTGCAGCCACAGCCCGTTTATTCCGGTCAGTCACTGACCCTGCTGAGGCCCAGGGCAGGGCCACCTCACACAGGCGCTGGCGCAGGCTCCCGCTCCCTCACTCGGTGCATGTGCACCGAGCGCTGTTCTGGAAGTTTCTAGGCAGCAGCAAGCCTGTGGTGACCCCCCAGCCCCAGGGACCATGGTGACCTGAGCGGCAGAGGCAGGTTGGTAGCGGGGCAGTGGATCTCTGGCCTCAGGGCAGACAGTGCAGGAAACGTCCCCTGTTGTTGTGCAGCGGGACTCCTGCTGTGCTTCATGGCCTGCACCTGAGCGACAGCGCCCTGCACACCAGAACAGGTGCCCAGCCACTATCAGGTCCTTCTGTCTGCTGACTTGTTGAGACACGCACAAAAAAGGGTCTCCTGACCATCTCAAGTGGCTCTGCGTGAAAGCCTTGACGAAGACATGAGGCCCAGATACTATTTGCATGTCTTAAACATCTCAGTGAAGGGTTGATTAGACAGGTCACAGGAAGCAAGGAAGCCCAGGAAAACCTGTTAACATCCCAGCGGATAGCAGAATTCACACAGATTGAAAGGTGTCGGGTGTAGAACCCTGAGTTCTGTGGATCAAAACTTTTTTCCTTAGCCTTGGTAAAAGCATCACTTTTAACCTTACCAGAATCAGAAAGTAATGAAAGTTGGATCCTCCCTTCAAACTCTGCAAGTCAGCTAAATACAAGGTCTTACAGCATGCAATTGCATGAAGTGTAATATTCATTGAAATGAAGAATTTTTTTCTCCCAAGTACAAAACACTTGATACTTCCTAACAGAAATGGAAATATTTCATGGAATGAGTTACAGAAGTGACATTTTCACTAGAAAAAAGATATGAGCTAAATCATTCAATCACAAATTATATTTAGAAGTGAAACTTTGGACAGATTAAAGAAAGAGAACTCATCCACCAAACTTGTTTCTGAATAAGCTGAAGCTGTAAACTCTGATTGTCGTTCATGGAGAAATAGCTCCCAGGGCCAGTAATTCTAGGAGTGACAGACAGGCATGGGAGACCCTGTAAGTACTGCTACAGCTAGGTATTGGGCAGGAATCACAAACTACTCAGTAATAATTTTGATTCCAATTGCAGTTTATGGCCCTGAGGAAATCTCTTCATTTCTATCTCAGTTTTTTCATTTATATAAGGAGAAGGATGTATATTTTCCCATAAACCTATTTCAGAGGAGTAGTGGTCAATTACTTACGACTTGCAAAGCTTTCTGAGGTAACAAATTTCCCTTTTGCTCAAGTCTTGTATTTTAAAAAGCTTGCAATTTTCATAAATCTATCTCTGAACAGTTCATGGCAATAGAAAAACTAACTTAAATTCTGATTATACTTCCAGACAAAAATAAAAGTAACCTATGAAAGTATAAATTTAATGTCTCAATATCATACATTGACCCTCATTGTGCTTGGGGAGAAATTTCTCAGCAAGAATGATGGTGATGTACTGCAGGACCAGTGCAATTAACACCACTGAAATCTGCTAACTGAGCAAGTAATTCCACACCGGGAAATCTGGTGTGTGTATATCCATCTCTCACTCTGTATCTCCTCTCCCAGATGAGTTTGTCAATGATACTTCTTTTTGCTTATTTTTGGTACACATATATTTCTATTTCATGTTTTACATTGTATAAATACACAGATGGAAACTTACATGTCGAGATTCCAGGCAGCAACTCTGCGATACTGTTTTACATCTTCTACTACTCTTCATTTTTATATTTTCTCCTAATATAATTAATACAACAATTGTTCCATATGATGACAGTAAGTAGGAACAGTATTGGAAATAATATTAAACCTAAAGTTAAGCATCAAACTTCAAGTATATAACTGTGATTTAAAAGAAACCACATATTTTGTGCACTGCCAACAAAAACATGCAGGACTTACAGAATATGATTCCTCTAAAATCACTACCATTCTCCAGACGTGTGCATCAATCCTTAATGACTATAGAGGGCCTCTATAGTAATATACCTCTTCATCTGGGCACCTTGGATAGCTGGGAGAATGTTCTCTCACTCCAGTGTATATTTCAGTCTGTTTATACATATGACCACAGATATGGCAGGTTAAATATGACTAACATCAGGGACAGGAAGCTCTCAGGAGGTAAGTGCTAACAGAACTACCTAGTACTTGAGTTAGCCATGACCTAGGAACCCTGAATGTTTCAGGTGTAAGATGTTGCTTTTCATATTCTATTATTTTTATATGTATAATTATCCTGTAAAAATGCATTCACCTTTTGATTATTTCTTCACTGACTGAAAAGCTCAGTGAAAACAAAACACATTACATTGTTTCAGACTATTAGGCATATTTGAATAATTTTAGTCTTTCTATTAGCAGCTACCTATAGAAGGCTACTTCAGTCAACAGTGAATGGCTTGAGAAACTGAAAAGCACTTACTTTGCCTGCTGAGACCAAAAGCTTCAAATCCTCACTTTCAAGTTTCTCTAGGCTTGAGACGTGATTCCATTCTCCTAAATAGCAGCACTGTACAGTGCTGCAATTCCATTGGGTCATTCTTTATGTAAATTCTCATTAAGAGAGGCTTGGGTAACATTACATTTGCAATACACTTTTCCAGTATCTGTATTTTGAAATCCAGCTACAAAGCTACAGCAGTTCTTTCATTAACTCACAAATGCCAGACAGAATACGTGGCTTGGCAGCCACATATAAGTTTTTTGGAATGTTTACAGACAAAAATCCTTTTCCTTGACCAAAACAAAAAGAATTATACTCAAAGCTTGGGTCCAAAGATTTAAATACAATACAGCTGGAACAGAAAGTTAATGGTAAGTCAGTGTTTTCTGATACAGTTTCATGCACTATTCTGATCCTATTGAATTTCTAAGGACAATGTGGCACCATTATTCATCCCTACTGTGGACATATCAAGAGAGAAAACCAAAATGTTTATTTTTCTTAAATGTTAATCTTTTGTGTATTGCAACACAAACGAAGACACAAGAACTGAATGCTTGTAGAAATGGAGACAGTAAACAGATTAAAACCCCCACACAGCTAGAAAACCATTAATGGATGCACTTCCCATAGACTTTGAAAAGCCTATGGCTCACTGCATACTAGTTCCTAATATTCCAAAACCTACAAACTATTTTTCACCAAATGATCTACTATTAGATTGTATAGGTCAGTTGATTGTAAAACTGTAGATGGAAGATATCAGAAAGAATAAGATTTAAATCTTCCCTTCTGCTTGCAATACATAGGTTTTAATTTTGTGTGAAACCAAGACAATTATATAAGAGATTTCATCATGTCCCTATGTTGTTATTTTCCAAAATGAATAAGTATTAAAGAAAGGATGGAAAGAAGCTTGGTTGATCTGATCAAGTCTGATCCAAATTTTCTTACATATGTGTTTTTGGAAACTTCACCACAGAGACTATGGGACCATATAAAAACTGATAAACCTCCTTGCAGTGCTGTTGGTTAACTGCTACCATGGTGGCTTATAAGTACTACACCATGTTGAATTGCACAGAGCTAATCGAGAATTCCTGAGAAAAAGGCTTATCCATCTTCCCATCACTCACCTTGCCATGTTTTAGGTGACTGTGACAAGCCCTGGATACTCTCTATTGCAAGGGGAGCTTTCAGTTTCTTCTTTTAGATTTGCTCTGTTTTGCAAAAGATTGGGAACAAGCCTCACATTCTAGATAACTCCACTAATTAAGATAATTTCATACATACCAGACTTCTTCCCATGAGCTGATGAATATTCGATTATTTAGAATATGGTCAACTGCCAGGAAGCAATAAGATGATCTGTCCCTAGAACAGCCAGTATAGCTGAGGTGAACAGCAGTTTCACCTCGCATTCTGTTATAAACACATAACTCTGTTATACTTCAACATTATGTTCAAACTTTAAAATACAGCTTTGTGTAGTTAACTCAAAAACATATGGCCTACAAATTACACAATGTATTTTCGCTTATAAGAGATCTGAATAGAAAAATAAAAAAGTATGTAACGTTCAATATCACTCTAACATACAAGCTGGTCTGTTAAACCAAGTCAATATAAAAGCAGTAAAGCATACTATCACAAAAGGACACAAAACCTTGTGCAGAATTAAAATGTGCAAAACCAACTGAAGTTATCTACAATATAGTATATATAACTGAAGTTATACTTGAATTTTACTTTTTACTTTTGTATTTATGCATGTAATGCATGTACTCTTAGAAATTTATTATTTAGTCTAACTAATATTAACCAAAGTAATTTGAATTCCAAATAGAAATCATAATAAAATGCTATTTTATGGTTTGTAACTTTACTTACAAATAGGACTCTTTGGGACAGGCTATGAGTGCTCTAGTGTCTGCTAAATTATAATTTCAACCTCTACTTGTAAGGAAAAAGAAAATTCCTGCTCGTTTACACACTTATTTCATAATTGATATAGTATAGCCCATGACTTCCCCAAGCACAGAAAACAATCAGACCTCCAGTGACAAAACGCTCAGTTTCACATCATGTTCGCATACAACAAAACTGACCAACCTGAAGTAGTTCAAGGACCTATCTATGCCAATGAACCCCATTTATGGTATTAAAGACTGTTTTTCAAAAAAAGGATATGAAATAATGCAAATATTAATTGTTTTAATACAAATACACTTTTCACGAAGAAATCAGTGTTTATGTTTTTAATATGGTGAAGATGCAGTTTCTTTGTAAAGGAATGGTTATGGATCTGATCTGTTTTTCAGCTTCCTGTCTTTGATTAATTTGAACATTTTATAGTAAAGGGTACTATATTATTTGGAGTTTGCTGCAAAAGGGTTTTGAGGTCAGGATGGAAATTCTGGTTAAATTAAGAGTAAGAAAACAAAGTAAACATAGAATAAACAGATAATGGATATAAAACTGAGAAGAGGAATTGAAGGTTCTACATCTGTCATAATTTTAGTAACTCCTCTGAGTATCTAACTGTCACTCAACTGCCATACTAAGTAGTAGCTGTACAAAATGACAGAAAGATACAATATACAAGTAGGAAAAATATTCACATGAGATGCAAGAAAACTATTTTCAAGTCATTGTGCTAATCAGTGATATAAAATACATTGGCTATTCTAAGCCTTCTTATGTCTGCTTTCCTGTTTGCTAGGGTAAGAAAGGAAGTGAGATAGATGTCAGTTTGAAGATATTTTTGAAATTTCAGCTAACTTCATAGGAAAAGAAAACGAAGTCCTGAATTTTTTTGTGGTTCACTGCAGTTACACTTACACATTCTACAACAGCATTTCTATGCCTTATTTTCAGAAATTCGTTAAGGAAAAAAATTAACCATATAGGTAAAATGTACATTAAAGTGCAAATTACAAATCCTCAAGCTCATAAATGCCCATTGAATACAATTCCTTGGAAAAATGACAGAAAGTAGTATCAGATTCATTCTTATGGTACACTTCCTTCCACAGTCAGGCTCTACCTTTTGATAAGTCATTAGAAATAAATGACATGTATATCCTGGCACAACTAGGTCCTAGGGAAAAGTTGACAGATGTTACAGTATAAATCAGTTCTGATGCACGCTGTGTTGCCTCCAGAGGCATCTTCTGGTCTTCTTCAGAAGGTAACTGAACCATATATAATACAAAAATGCAGATACAATTGTAACGAATAAATGTAAGGTTCTGCTCTATCCCACTTAGAAAGTCTAATGCATGAATAATGTTCCATCTGCACAGTGGTCAAATGTGACTGAAATTGATTTTAGATGTACCACATGGAGCAGCACAGACCTTAACAAGCTTAGTGACATAGGGGACCTTGTCAGGAATCTGTACAAAATTCATGATACAAGAAAATTTGTATAAATGAGAATCTGGGACAAAGAAGAATGGGGTTTATATTAGGGGAAACTTTTGTACCAAGTAATCAAAATGAATCACATATACTGAAGGCATTCTCAAGTAGAAAATAACAAAGTTTAGTCACATTAAATTTATAATAAACATGTGAAACGTCAAATGTGCAGCTACATATCCTGACCATTAACTTTTCTGGATGCATGAATAAAATGTGAGCAATGGGAGCTAAACAGTCCTCTGCCAACATGTTTAGCTGAACAGACTTTGTAATTTTTTTTTTTTTTTTTTTT
>NDXB01004683.1:0-25041 GCA_002631895.1 Agapornis roseicollis
AAAGATGTTAAACAAGACCGGTCCCAACACTGATCCCTGAGGGACACCACTCATCACTGGCCTGCAGATGGACACTGAACAGGATTTCCCTGTAGTGAAGTCATGCTGACTATCACCAAGCACCTCATTGGTTTTCATGTGCCTTAGCATGCCTTCCAGGAGAATCTGCTCCAAGATTTTGCCAGGCACAGAGGTGAGACTGACTGGTCTGTAATTCCCCGGTTCATCCATTTTCCCCTTCTTGAAAATGGGGGTTATATTTCCCCTTTTCCAGTCTTCAGGAACTTCACCTGACTGCCATGATCTCTCAAATATGATGGCCAGTGGCTTAGCAACTTCACTCGCCAGCTCCTTCAGGACCCGCAGATGGATTTCATCAGGTCCCATGGATTTGTGCACATTCAGGTTCTTAAGATGGTCTCACACCAGGTTCTCTCCTACAGCAGGCCCAACGTCTTCATTCTCACAGTCCCTGTGTCTGACTTCCAAGACTTGGGGGTGGTGTGGTCAGAGCATTTGTCAGTGAAAGACTGAGTCAAAGAAGTCGTTCAGAACCTCAGCCTTCTCCAGATCCACAGTAGCAAGCTCTCCCAATAGCTTCCAGAGGGGGCCCACATTGTCCCTGGTCTGTCTTATTTGCAATGTAACTTCAGAATACCTTTCTGTTATCTTTCACATTTCCAGACAAGTTTAATTCTAACTGGGCCTTAGCTTTCCTTATGTGTTCCCTAGCTTCCCGGACAACATCCCTGTATTCATCCCAGGCTGCCTGTCCTTGCTTCCACCTTTTATAAGCCTCTTTCTTCCTTTGAATTTTTCTCAGCAGCTCCTTATCCATCCAAGCAGGTCTCCTGGCCCCCCCTGCTGCACTTCCTTCTAGTTGGGATGCAACACTCCTGAGCTTGTAGCAGTCTTGGGCCCCCCTGCCCTCTAAGGCTATATCCCATGGANCCTTGCTTCCTTATAAGCCTCTTTCTTCCTTTGAATTTTTCTCAGCAGCTCCTTATCCATCCAAGCAGGTCTCCTGGCCCCCCCTGCTGCACTTCCTTCTAGTTGGGATGCAACACTCCTGAGCTTGTAGCAGTCTTGGGCCCCCCTGCCCTCTAAGGCTATATCCCATGGAACCTTACTAAGCAGGTTCCTGAAGAGGCCAGAGTCTGCTCTGTTGAAGCCCAGGGCAGTGAGTTTGCTGCACGTTCTTCTCACTGTCTTGAGGATCTTGAATTCGACCATCTCATGATCACTGCATCCAAGGCTGCCCTGGAGCGTCACATTTCCAACCAGCCCTTCCCTGTTGGTGAGCACGAGGTCAAGCAGGGCACCTCTATTACTTGCAGAAGGAAGTTGTCTTCCACACAATCGAGGATACTCCTGGATCGCTTGTGCCGGGCCGTGCCATCGCTCCAACAGATGTCTGGGTGGTTGAAATCCCCCATGAGGAAAAGGGCCTGTGAGTGTGAGGCTCTTCCTATCTGTCTGTAGAGGGCTTATTCCACAGGTTCCTCTTGGTCTGTGACAGATCCCCACAGTTATGTCTCCCATCGCTGTTTTCCCTTTAACCTTGATCCACAAACTCTTTATTGACTGCTCACCTGTCCCCAGACAGAGTTCCATACTCTCCAGCCTATCCCTAACATAAACAGCAACTCCCCCTCCCCTCCTGCTGGGCCTGCCTTTTCTAAAGAGCCTGTAACCTTCCATTCCAACACTCCAGTCATAGGAGCCATCCCACCATGTTTCTCTGATACCTATTATATCATGCCCCTGTAGACATGCACACTCCTTTAATTCCTCTTGTTTGTTCCCCATGCTATGGTGTTTGTATAGAAGCATCTGAGATGATAGTATGTCTTAGTGACTTATATGCATCTATTTAAGAACTCACCTTTAGAAAAAAAAATTTTTCCTTTAGAAAATAGTATTTTGATTGAAGGAATTGCTAGAAGGAAATACTTGTCAAACATACCAATTTTAATTAGTAAAATTACAATGAATGTAGTGAATCTGGTTGTGTCACTATGTGGTTATTTTCTGACCTATCCAGTTGCATTTAATATTATAACCTTAATTCAGAGTTTGAGGATTTTTTTCATATTATTCTGATTGTTCTAAATAACTACCTCACAGCTTCCGATGGTATTTGCCAACTCTAAAGAAGCAGTGGATGGAGGAATGGCATAAAGAAAACAAAAAGACCACCATCACAAGGATAACAAGACCTCAAGTACAACCATTTCTCCCTGCCAGAACAATTTCCAGTTGAATGTTTATTTCGAGTGTTTTTCTTATTGAACCGATTCAGAGGAAATTACTTTTAAAGTAATTTTTTAAACTCTGGAAATGAAAACTGAGTGGAAATGAAAACTCGGTGAGTTGAACATACCTTTTACTTTAGTGTTTTGGCTCACTCACAAACTTCTTAGAATTAAAAAGGGGGTGCTTTTTCAGAATTTCATATGAATAAAGCTACTTTGAATTACTTGTGTTGTAGCTTATGTTAACAATTCTTGGCTTGAGTTAGAGGTACATCCTAGCATACTATAAATACAATTTTAAAGTACTTTTCAAATACATTTACAATGATTGCCTGAAAATGCCATCAGCCACCAAAGAAATTTTCTCTGTTTCATTCAAGTTCCACAAGAATTTTTCTTGTAAGGTGCTCTCAACAGTGGATATTACCTGCAATTCAGAGGTTAATCAGGATAAACAATACTTGGAAAGCTATCTTCAGAAATCTGATTTATCAAATCTTTATAATATCATAAATGTGTCAAGCAAAATGAGAAAACATCCCATAGATATAAATGTAAGCCTATATTTCTTCATATAAGTTAAATAACTCACTAAGACTCTAATCATAATGAAAAGAAAATGTATTAACAGTCTGCCATTTTAGCCACAGGCAAATCATAATGATACCCTCGCTAATTAAACCAAGACTTCATTAAAGTGTTTCTCATTATCATTTGCAATATTTTATGATAATTATCTGCCTTTTATATAACAAATTAAATTAACGTTTTTAATAACACCTTTAACCTTAGCTTAGGTAATTTTGAATGACAATGTAATGAGTACACTTAAATGCATACTTTAATTGCCCATCACATTAATTATTTTATAATGAAATAATTTGGATAACTTATTCTCATTATTTGTTCTTTCTGCATTGCAATTAAACACTCGATATGCTTCATAAGCAATGTTAATACAGGCTTAAATTAGTTCAGCTGCATTAGTGTATTTATAAGATATCAGTTTGTAAGGACTTTGCAAGAGATGTTTAAAATTTCTATTCTATTTATGCTGTTCTGATTGAATTAGATTACACTATTGAAGAAAAAAAATGTTGAGTCCTGCTTTTCTATCTGCTATGACATCAGCTCAGCAAAATACTATCAATGACCACCACAGATTAATAACAATGCTGAAAAACACAACACTCAAGCAAAAAGAGAATGAACTTTCTATGATTTAGTCCTAAATCATCTACTTTGCAGACACCTGGTACCACCTCTTTGGGTCACCTATAGCTGATCATTTGAATTCCAAATTCAAACTGTTTCTATGGCAAACTGCAGTTTGCCCAGCTATACATGATTGTAAGACTCACAGGTTAGAATCTGTCAAAGTCTGAGCACACAGTTTGTTTTCAGATTTATTGAAGTAACATCCCTGTTGCTCCCTCATGTGAGCATTGCAGTTTACCAGAAACAATACAGTATGGAGTTTAGCAGTGTTTTAATCAGCTGGTACTTGTAAGGCTCCTTTATTTCACCTACTCAGAAAACTATTGGGTAGCAAACAGAAAAATGAGAAATACTGCACTTCATATAATCAATCACATTCACATCTTCATATTGTAAGAACAACAGCTTAAGAATGTAAATGAAAGAAAGACTAAAATCATTTTCTTCCTGTCAGGTAACACAATAGCTGTCACTCTGGCAGAACTAGAATAAGGCTAACAGGTTGGCAGCTGCAAGCTAATTCAGGGAGGGTTGGAGAACCAGACAGTGCAAGCAAGAGCTAGGTAGTTTCTGTGGAATTTGCGTATAACAAAATAATAATTATGAACCTCCTCCTCATCATATACCAGTATCTGAAGGGAGTTTACAAGGATACTGGAGAGAAACTCTTCATCGGGGATTGTGTGAAAAGACATGGGATGGTGAGTTTAAACTTAAACAGGGGAGATTTAGGATAAATATAAGGAAGAAATTCTTTACTGTGAAGGTGGTGAGGAGCTGGCACAGACTGCCCTACAATGTTGTGAATGCTCCATCTTTGTCAGTGTTCAAGGCTAGGATGGACATGGCCCTGAGCAACCTGGTCTAGTGGGAGGTGTCCCTGCCCATGGCACAGGGTTGGAACCAGATGATGTTAGGGTCCTTTCCAACCCAAACAATTCTGTGATTCTATGATTTCATGACCCCAGCTGAGTTTCTTAGCATGGCAGAACTGATAGTAGACAATTATTTACATTTGCAGAGTGCAGTTCTACACATTCATCACTTCACATGGCGTACAAATAATCTGAATTTTTACAAATTCATTTAGGTAAGTGTCAGATATTCCACTCACTAATTTTAAAAGTCAAAAAAGCAGTAAGTTTCCATCCGCATATGATACATGCTAAGTTTAAACAGGGTTGTGCAGCCCAGATAACATTAATTTTCATCAGAGCTATCCGTTTCGCTTTACACTGTACTGAAAGGCTTTCCCTTGTTGAGCCAACCTTTTCATCAAATGGCTATTTCACTAATAAAGAAGCAGTGCAGATTAAGTTTGCCTTGACTTTGCCTCCTCAATATAAGGTAGGTGACAAATGGCTTCTCCTTGACAGCATTCTTAATGTTACTGCTGCAGGAGGTGTCACCAAGACATTTGCTATTTTCTCAGCTGTTTCAAATCCTAAAATATTTGCTGTAGAATTTTCTCTAAAGCTGATTTATGACACACAATACATAATTTCATACAACAAGAAATTTCAGGTGAGAAGGTGTGTCTGCAGCTCTCTGTGACTATTACTCATGTGATCAAATGACTGTACTTGCTGGAATTACAACTGCTTCTCAATCACTGCAAAATGCATTCTAGAGCATTTCCAGGCAACTTACACCTCAGTGAAACATTTAACTGATCCTGGCATCTAAATATGTCTAGATACAAGCTGTACACATCTGGGTAGTCTTGTCCATAGTGTACACTGTTCTCCATTTAACATAAACTTGTCAGTTTTACAGAAAAACATCCCTATGTTCAGAATAAAAGAACACTGTTATAAATAGGTCTCACAGACAGCCCAGTTTTATATATGATCAGTGTACAGAAGAGCAAAACATCTTTTCTTTCCTCCTCCATACAATTATGCAAAATGATACATCGATTCAGCACTTCTCCAGTGAAGGACTGCTACTTTAGGACTGCTGAATGGGGTCACGCATACCTTACCATTCAGGGGGGTCCTGCCATCTGAATGTTAAGGTATACACGCCAGAGGTAGCTAGTATACATATAAAGGCACCAAGTAAGGTTTCTGCCTGCAGAGACAATCCCACACTGGATGGACTGGGAAATTACTTCGACAGAAGCCTGTACACCCATAAGATGTAATTTATCTCAGCAGGTGACTAGTCAGCTGTAGATATCCAAATGTTAGATGTACAAAGCTGGACTATTCCCGCTCTAATTTGATGTAGAAAATAGAATAAATTACTCCCCAAAAAGAAAAGCAGCAGGCAGAATTGTCATTATAATTGTTTTTTCCATCACTTGTCATAAACAAATAGTGAAGGAAGGATGTATAAATTAGTTCAATGTTCTTTAAGCTCTTAAAAGCAATCAGTAAAACAAGCTACTTGAAATCTCAGTAGTTTTTTTTAAAATCTTGATCTTGACCTGTTTCTTGAAAGAAACAATGCTAAAATCAGCTTCAGAACTATGTGTTTCCTTTAGGTTAATTATGATTCAGTATTGTTATAAATCAGTGTGGTATTAAGGGTACGGTTTATGATTCTAAGTATTGCTGTATTATACGCAGTGGATATGAAAGAATGCATAAGCTTCTGTCTCAAATTAACATTTTCAGCATCTAAGTTAAGCAACCAGAAGAACATAAGACACATAAAGGACTCTTCAGAAACCTTTAATGTGCTATCACCTGATGAGGGCAGTCATAACTTTATTTGAAATATAGTATTTTGCACCACAGAGAAACAAAATTGAGTATACCTATGTGCATCTCCATGTGTGTGTATATATATATATATATTTCCAGAGCTTTCAACATTATCATGTTTGTTTTTTGCCAAGGTGGGGAGCTCCAGAGAGAACACCTTCAACACCAGAGCAAGGTGAAACACAGCAACCAGGAGACTCAATTCTGAGTGGTGAGAATCACCAAAGGAGCTGAGCTGCCAGCTCCTGAGCAAGTCCAATAATAAGATCCATTTACTCCATTGGGAGGAAGTGCCTTGAAAAAGAGAAGTTTTCAGTAACCTGAAAATCATAAAATCATAGAATCATAGAATCACAGAATAGTTAGGGTTGGAAAGGACCTTAAGATCATCTACTTCCAATCCCCCTGCCAGAGGCAGGGACACCTCACACTAAACCATGCCATGCAAAGCTTCTTCCAACCTGGCCTTGTTACATAGATATTTAAAACTTTTATCCTGCTTTATCCTGGAATCAGTTTCTAATGCTTGTGTTCAAATTGCAGCAGCTGTCAACTGATGTGTCACAGATCCCTATGCTGCAGACTGAATAAGGTACAAAATACGTTATCTGCTGTTTTCAGGGTGCCTTTGGTGCAAGATTGTTGCATGTTACCATAAAAGTAATGTGTTTATATGCAGGATGAACAGCTCATAAGTACAAATCTTCTTGTGAACTTTTATTGAAATCGCTAAATATATTTCTTTTCCAAAAGTGTGAATCAATACATCCAAATCCTGATTCTTGTACTTTAGGAATTGTCTACCACTAGACAGACTATCGGGTCTGAAGAACCTCTGATACAATCTGGAAATAGTTCATCTGTTCTTAGGAATGACCATTCAATGTATGACCATTCAATGAGTACTCTAAAGGGTGGCAAGTATAGACAATTTAAAGGAATAAACTTTCCATACGGCACAATTAAACAGATATCTGAAGAAACATTGCCTACATTTTGCTCAGCTTCCTATCACCTCTTCTTACCCATTTAAGCAAATCCAGTCTTCTTCCAGAAAATTCAAAACCGAATGAAAAATTATGAAAGAAAACAAGAAGCTGCAGCAAAAACCATTTAAAGCTGACTGATGGTACAACTCCACCAGAACTATAAACATCATGGCGCCAAGAAGGTAGCAACAGCATAAGATCTTGATCAATTTGATCTGAGAACTCCTGTATTTTCCACAAGTCAATTTTAAATCAAATATTGATGTCTCCAGCACTCTACCAGCAGGTTTCATTATAACTTAATATATGACAGTCACTTACAGAATGGTCCAAATTCATAACAAATTTTAACACCTTGTAAGATTTGCTAGGTGCCAGAAACTGGTACTCATCCGAGTGGATTGAGCAATTTATTTTTAAGTTATTTCCATATATTCTTCAATAAGAATTTGAAAAGCCCCTCTGTTGTGATAATCTAAATAGGCTCAGTTACATCTTAGGTATAATTTTGATGCTGTTTTTATAGAAGTGGTTGTCATAAACTGTTGCTAAACATGATGATTTAAAGAAAGGTTACTTACCACTTAATCTGAAATTCTTGGAAAATTGTGGTTTGCTGTAAGACTAAACTATAGCCTCTGTGTTGTATCAAATGTTGTCACCAGCAGAACTGAGACATTCTCTTCTGAAAACAAGTTCAATTTTGTAGATGACAAAATCCCCTGACCATGAACTCAATATGAAGACTGAAACTGCATATAAAAATGTAGCCAGGAATATAGTGGATGCAATACTTGTTACATTTTAGGCTTATTTATTTGTTTATTGGTTTTATTTGTTTCTATGTCTTCTCCTTTCACTTAAAACCTCAAAGCATTTTACCTAGATGTTGCAAGGATTTCTACGTCAAATTATTGCTTTCTCCCCTCTTAATCCCTTGTGTATTTGCTGTGTCTGTATTTTACTCTAGCTATAATATTACAGAATTTTTCTAAAATTACACAACTGCATCAGTGACCTATTAATTCACACCTTTGAAATGAGTTATACGTTTATTAGTATTTACCTTACAGTATCTGGTAACCTGATAACATACTTTTGAAAATTCACAGCTATGTAGAATTCTGCAAAATAGTTCTATGAGTGCCATAACAAACAAAACTTGATTTGATTGTGTCTTGCTGTTTGAAATGACCGTGGAAATGACACCACCTCCTGTTAGAACTTTTCCCATTTTGGTTAATTAAATGTTAAACCTGGGAGTTGTTCCATGTGGTAGTGTGGATCCTGGGTGCTTTTCAAGTCATAGAAATAACTGATGTGGACAGATTCTATGAAACAAAGAAAAAAAAGTTGTAACATTCATTTACTATATGTATAACTTAGAAACTTTGGTCTGTAACAAGTTTTCAATTAGTTGGTTTATTTTTTTATTTTTTAAATTATTATTTGACGGTCTAATGCATACAGTCCTTTTAAATCTGAATTTAAATATGTGATCATGCACATATTTGCATGCATGCACTGGCATATCTTCCTGTTTGGTTGGGTTTTTCTAATCCTAAATGTACAGTGAGCTCTCTTTTTGGGTAATAGATCATCTCTAATCTGTTGTGACATCTAATAAAAAGGCCTAATGAAGATATGTAACTTGGTAACTGTCATCATACTCATGGTATGGAGAAAGGGCAAAACCAATGCTGGACTGCAGTGGTGGGAGGAGAAAGAAGATGCTAACACAGAAACTAATCAAAGAAGGAAATGCTTATTTATTAAAACTGCAGATTATTAGCAAGTATCGTAAGAACACATTAGAAATTTGCCATGTAATACAATCCTTATCTACAGAACAACCTTATTTTACACTGACCTCTGAGTCTCACTTTCTGAAAGGTCAGTGGCAAAAATCCTATTTAAACAGGGAATTAGAAACATCCACAAAGCTGTAAGCTGTACTGGTTCTTGCATTCTATTCCATAAAAATCTGCTCCATGTTAATTTTTTTCCCCTCAGATTATGACTTCAAAGAACATGAAACAGGTTTCTTTTTCTTGCATATACAAGATTTTCCAAGGAAATGGTGAAACTTCACTGTAAAAGGTAGCTATATGAAACACTAACAAAACTTTTGTAGCGATGCAGCATCTGGAGTTGAAGACCTTAAGGGTATGTTTGGTTTTGTCCTTTTGTGAGAGTCCTAACATCCACAGTGATACTTATCACTCATGTACAAGTTTAGGAATAAAAATACACATATAACCTCAGTCAACAACTTCCTGGGTAATTCATACAGTTCACCCAGATAAAATGTTCTCTTACATCTGTGTTTAAAGGAAGATTAATTACACTCATGAACCACATCAGGGTGGAAAGATTTAATCTAATTAACAATTTCCTTTAATCCTAAATCTCCTTTCTCTTGGAGATTTTATCAAAAACTATTTTTAACTACTTAGAACAGATTCATTACTTTTACTCTAGTAACAGTATTCTCTTTTCAAATTTGTGTGTTTGAATCATAAACTAAAAGGCACTGGTATGCCATTTGAGAGGTCTCAGTATGCACAGAGCTCCATTTTACTAGCATAAGTTTTGCTTTAATATATGTAAAACTAACATTATGTATCTCACGCATAAATTGGACTGTCATACACAGATCTTTTTGTATCATTACTTTAATAACATGAATGAATTATCACTTCCTAAAAATGTGGGTGGTTTCTCATAGTTTTGGAGCATGATCTCCTGTAAAATGGCATATTTTTCAAACATTTTCACATTGTTTATGAGGCCTCTTCAGAGGGGATGTTTTCCAGTGTCCAGCAGTAGTCTGCATTGCTGCTCTGGTCTCAATTTTTTTGTCGTTCACTCTTGCTCAAACTTAGAAACATTCCCAGTAGCTATATTTGATTATCTGTATGCAAATAGGATCCATAAAGCTAAGGTTGCTCAGCTTAGGGAACTTTCTAATTACATTTAAAATTCTGTGTGGGAATAACACTGGAGCTTGCTTTTTTTTTAATTTTTTTTTTCAAGTAAAGAAATACATTTCTCATATTGTAGAAAAATGGATATAAATGCATATTATAGGAAAAAATATTTTACACCAAATACCTAAATAATCTCCTACTTAAATGTGAAAGCATCAACATTAATGCGAAGTATCTTTATATTTTAGTGCTGGGGGCTGTTAAAGATAGTAATATTTTCCTGTCACTATGTATTCTCTTTATTGGCTACATATTTTCTTCTCTTGCCTTCCTAACCTTGCCTCTATACAAAAGTCCATTGTGTACACAAACTGAGGTAACTGCAGAATGTTTTAATGACATTTTTTAGCCTTACAGATAGAGGACTCAGCGGCATCCTGGGTGTCATTAGGAGGAGTGTTGCCAGCAGGTCATGGGGCTTGATCCTTCTCCTCATCACTGGTGAAACTCATTGAGTCCAGTGCTGGCTCTCCAGTACAAGAGAGACAGGGACATATTGGAGCAACTCCAGAGAAGGGCCACAAAGATGTTTAAAGGACTGGAGCATGTGTGCTGCAAGGAGAGGCTGGAGAACTGGGACTATACAGAGAGAAGCACAGAAGGCTCAGGACATCTGACCAATGTGTGTAAATACAAATGTGATGAGCAGAGTAAAGAAAGGGAAGCCAGACTCTTTTCATTGGTGCCCGGTGACAGGACAACAGCAATGGGCACAGACTGAAATACAAGGAACCTGATTTAAACATAACACTTTTCTGTTGTGAAGGCAGTTGAACACAGGTCACCCAGGGAGGTTGTGGGGTCTCCATCTCTGGAGGTATTCCAACCCTTGGACACAACCATGAGCAATCTGCCCTACCTCACACTTCTCAAGCACAGGGTGCCAGACCAGGTGACCTCCAGGGTTATCTTCCAAACTCTGCTATTCTCTGATTTTTTAATTACTGTAAAACAAGGGAGAAAAGAAAAATATTTAGTCTGCTTCGTTTTGCAAAAGAAAACCGGAGCACTCACAGGGTGACATTTAAAGTCTCAAATAACCTAATATATATGCCTGAAAACACTACATTTTGATCTCAAAAATGTCTACCAAGACAATTGCAAGAGTTTCTGCAGGGTATTTTTGTTTATTTTTAAAATAAGGCTCTGCAGCAGATACATATGTTCAAGTCAGATGTCATCAAAATAGATTCCACTTCATCTTTAAAAATGAAGAATGTTCTCTGATGTTATTGCCCCAGAGTTCACCACAGTGAATGCTTTCTACTGAGATACTCTGGTCAGGCTGAGAAATAAGAAGGAAGGAACATCAGTTCTGCTTCTATTTTATGCATCATTCGGAGCTGTTAATTTACTAAAATGTCTGTGTAAGGCATGAATGCTTACATGAGGAGGTTATAAAACCTGGTCTGAATTTCCAAAATTCCTCTCTGTATCCAATATTATTATTTCATATATATATATATTCACAATAGGAAAATACTCAAGTTGAATAGGAAAAACAGATGCATCATCACCTTTGCTATCTTTATACTTTAAAAATTCCTTAGGCAAACTACATTTTCCCCAAAGCAAATAGTTTTATTAATAACAGTAATCTTCTATTGCTAGTTCAAGAGATCCAATTTAATGCACTTGCTATTTCTGACAGAAAGAATTTTGAGCAGCAACCATATCCACTAAAAATAACTAGCCATGCCACATATAAGAAAGAATTGTCATTAGAAGTGTTCTTTTGGAAAAAGAAAAAAAAGGATTTCAATGTCATTCAAAACGGGTGGTAGATTTAATTAGCTTCTGCTCAAAGGTACCTTTTAACAGAAGGATGGGATCCAATACAAGAACACAAAGGCATGNAGAAAAAAAAAAAGGGGGGGGGGGGGGAAGAAATCACAGCCTGCCTTTCATTCCCAATAACTAAGTTAAATATAGCAATTAACTTGCTATCTGGCAGATCGGCAATCATCATCATCTTTTCCTAATAGGTAAACTCATCACTGTGCATTTTAAGCTTCAAGATTAATGTATTCCAAGAACATACTGAAGAATAAAGGTACTTCATGGCTGTCTGATTTTAGGCATCCTCCCATCATCCTAAAGTGTAATCCCCTAGAGTAATTATGTGTGAATAATTTAGAAAAGTGCACAATGCCTGAGGTTTATAGGCATAATGTAATCCAATATTTTTCAGTGGCATGTCCATAGCATTCCAGATAGACTGCAATGATCTGATGATCTTGCTGAGGGCACAGTAGATATATACAAATGGACCAATTTTTTACCCAAGAGCCTTGTACTTTCTTCATAAAAAAAAAAAAAAAGGACTGCACTATAACGACTGTCAAATTTCTTTCCTGGCATGCATTTAGAGAACAAAACAAACAACAAACAAACAAAAACCCCACTAAATGTAACCTAATAAAACAATTGTCAAGTATAAAAGAAATTGAAAAAAACCCCCTCACGAATAACAAACCAGATTAAGCCCAATTTACAATGTCTATGGCACTTAAAAGTTTAAATGCCATTGATTTCTAGCAACAGGGTTCAAGTGTTCAAGTCTCTTTTGAAAGTGATATATGACCTCCTATGTCACAGGGGTGACATTATGTATTTATTGTTGTTCATTCTGAAACAAACTTTGCACAGTGATGTTGTACTATCACTGTACCCCTAGAAATAGCTCATTTCTTTTCCTTTCTACCCTAGAACTGTTTGTGACATTTTCTTACACATAAAATACATTTCTTCCACAAATATCACTTAGAATTTTATCCCTATGGTTGCCTCAAACACTAAATTAAATCTCAGTTGTTTATGGATCTGTATGAAATTAAAATAAAAGGGGGACAGCACAGTCAAAAAAAAAATTTATGCTTGTAAGGTTACAGTTTAGAATATTTGTGAAGAATAATTTTTTTTTTAGATCTATTTAATATCTACATCAAATTTTCTTTGTGTAAAATATTTTAGGTTTTGTTACAACAAATCTGTTGCCAAGACTTCTTTTAAGAATAAAGTCCTATATCAAAAATCTTTACAGATGTTTGGTTGTCATATTAGATATTTTTCCTGTTACTTCACCATGCCACCTCTTTTTGTCATACTTTCTTGTCCTTTTGTTGGGAGGGAATGGTTAATTTTGCTCATAAATATAAAGAAAAATACTTCAAGCACAATTTTGCAATAGAAGTTAACACTGAGAAAGGATTAAAAAAAAAATCAATCATCTATTAAATACATGTGTCTATAGTCCTGGTTTATGAGAAACATGAAAATTACCTCCATAATGGTAAAAGTGACATTTTGTAATGAGCAGAGTGTCCAATTCCATCACATGGAAAAAACTGCAACTAAAGCTAGTGAAATATATAAGTGTAAGCCAGTTTTCATATCCATGGCCTTCATCTGATTAATTCAGATCTGAAGTGTAACTTTTTAAAGGAGCTTTGGAAATTTTAGCCTAGATTGCTTGTTATTGTAAATATTTAACTGTCCTTTTGTATTGGAGCAATCTGGATTTTAAGATTACACATCTCCAAGAGTCAGCTTCCAAATTCCAATGTACAGTAATATTCATTTTAAAGAAATTAGGTTGGCTTCTTCCATAAAAGACTGGACACCAACTCTGGATTCAGGTTAGGATTGTAATTTCTCCTCCAAATTTTGCACATAATGATCTTGAGTGGAGACTCGCATTTAGCTTTTCATACCATTTAGCATTTCTGTTAAAAGTAGGACTTGGGTTTCCTCCATCATCATCTTCTGAATTAGAATGTGTTTATTATTTATTTATCTTTGGTTTACCCACTGTAATTCTTTTGGGAAGAAGACAAGATATTAACAGGTTGCTGATGTTAACTCTGAATTAATGTTTTGGAATTTGATTTATTTCTGAAGCTCCATTATGAGAACATGCTTAAATTGATTTGCTCAGTATTGCAGCATACTTTCGGCACTTGTCTTAATAAAGCACCAGAAATGCTAGCAAAGGCTAATACATTTATAGATGTTCCCAAGGTGCTATTTGCATATTAACAATGAGCTATTGGCTGTGCTGGTTTATTCCTCCATATAGAGCACATATTTATCACATATTATACATTTATCATACATTATCACACCCTTACACTATATCAAAGCAATTGCTTATATCCAAGGAGAATTAGCTTAAAGACATATCTAATTTTCCTTTTCAACACTGCATAGCACCTCTTGAAGTTGCTTTTACCTCAGGACTTCATAAAGAATTGGCCCTAAGGAAAAGATACGTAAAGGTTTTGATTCCTTCTTAGGTTGCCTATTATCTAAATACAATCTAAAGTCAACAAAGGCAAGAAATACACTTTTTGGACTTAAAATACTTCATGTTAGTATGACTGTAGTGACTTGCATTGCAGCCTTCAGTGAGGCAAATTGTCTACTGTTCTACTTGTCATTTCTGAATTAGTAAAGGCTTATTTCTCATAATACTACAAAATAATTTATTAAGATGCTGTAACTAGTATTGCTTTTTCTGTATTTTCAGCCAGTGAAAAGATACAGCAGTATCACAAAAGGGAAATAAAAGGAAAGGAAAACCACTACATGCATGGGAATAGACCATCATATTTCCAGTACTCATATCAAAATAAGGTAGCTCTTACCTGTAAAATTTTTTATTTTACTTATGTATCTTCTTTTTGCACTTTTAATATTTTATACTTATTCAAGCTCTGTAAAAGATATGAGCAGCTAAAAGAAATGGACAAAGATGTTCCTTCTTGAAAACAAAAATTTATACACTTCATGAAGTGCATCTTCGAGTTTTCCAATTCCACGTCTATAATTTTAAAATGTATTATTTATAATATTTCAAATGTATTTCTAAAGTTTATTTCAAACATTTTTTCTTTGTTTTTTCTTTGTTTTATCTGTCTGAACACACAGATGATAACATTTTCCCTTTTCTCCTTCACATCAGTTTAGTTTTTTCTTCTCTTCTTCGAATGGCCTTAAGCAATACTCTATTAAAAATGATAATTTTTTTAACTGTCATCAGCTCATTTCCATTCTCTTCTGTTAAGAGTTTTTAATCAATAAATGCAATTCGTTGTGCAACAATGGCACTTGCAGTTATAAAAGGAATCTCATTCTGGATTATCTATTTTTGCTTTGGAATCTGACTAAGGATAAATAATTCCAGCCAACAGTGTTCCTGCTGAACACTTTATTAACTTTGTGTACTACCATTCTGCTCGCTAAAGCCACCAAGTTTAATCCACAACACAGCTGAACCTTGTGCTGCAGAAAGAGAGAGAAAAACCCTCTTCCTCTATCTCAGAGCAATCTCACAAGACCCACATTACCTCCTATTAGCTGCCAACAGCGCAAAGGGGCAGAACCACAAGGCAGGGGGTTTTCACCCACATCCTCTTCACAGGAACAACGATGATGGAGGATGCTAAATGCTGGCCCTGCAGTGTGAAAAGAGCTGCAGATCAAAACAGCAGTTTTCTCTGGCTTTAACATGCCAGCTGAAAGACCTTTTTTTTTATTATTATTCTTTTTTTTTTTTTTTATTCCAAGAGAAAAGCACACATGGAAGCTCCAGAGTTTCACCCCAGCCCATCATTTCTCAGTGGTACTGAATTCAAAGTTCAGATTCAAAGCTGCATTCTTTCTATGGAGATTAGGAAGCTGCAGGTTAATACCAGTGTACACCATTGATTGGATTTGTAAGGGCTTTTTTAGCATCCTGCTGTCTTCAAAAGGAAGCTGTGATCCCCTGTATTAGAGCCACTAAAGTGTCATTACTTTATGAAGAAAACAGATATAAAAAGTGTTAGAGAACACTTCAAGCTTTCTGATAATGTCCACCTAGGTGAAGCCTTAAGTGGACTGGATAGAATATATAAAGAGAGAAGATGTATATCCCAGTTCCTTAGATGTGCTCAACAATAATTCCTCATTTTCCAGAAGTATGACTAATACCAGTTTTGAGCATGGATTTATGAAAGCATGGGTTGATCCTTCCCTTGAGGAACGTTTGCCCAAGATAGCAAGGACCATGTGGCAACACTTCAATCGTTCCCTGATGCACAATAGATTAGAGTTCAGAAAGCTAATTCCCCCATTGTTTGGGTTACTTTTCAAAGTGTCTCTTATGTTCTAAATACTAAAACTTGGATCCAATCCAAGTTGTACCTTCTGGGCCTTGAATTACAAAGCAGTCAAACTCTAGCTTCCCTCAAAGGTCAGCTTATAACTCTGATTTACAAACAACTTAAAGGGGAACAGGACACTTCAGAAAAACATCATTAAAGAACCAAAATCAATCAAACAAACAACAACAAAACCACAGACAAAACCCCCAAATCAACCATAGAAGCCTTTGACAACTTTTGAATATGCTGCCATGCTATGTAAAATTTATGGAAACAGTGATTTATTTTGAATTTTCTCTTGCCTCTTTTCTAAGCTGCCTTGTCTGCACATTACAGTAGCAGACAGCTAGTTCTTACAAGTGTCATTCCATCACTTATATAGAATTAAAACCCTGGGAAACATTTCTCTAAGCTTTGTTATCTCAAACATAGAAAATACAAATCCCTTAACTATAATGGGATTTGAGCAGCAGAGAGTAAGATAATTATTTCTGGTAAGATCTATGAACGACTGCAACACATTATGATATCTGTCTATATACTTACATTAACACACACCTCTCAAACACAGAGAAATGTAATGGAAAAAATGATACATGACTATAGCAAATTTTCTTTCTTTTTCTACAAGGTTTTAAGCAATATCCCTGTTGTGGTTTAAGTCCAGCCGGTAACTCAACAACACTCAGCCACTTGCTCACTCCTCATCAGGCAGGATGAGGAGGAGAATCAGAAGAGTACAAATAGGTTGAGATAAAAACAGTATTGTAACTAAAGTACAGCACACTACTACTACTAATAGTAATAATAATAATAATGACAACAACAACAACAATAGCAGTAAAGGAAATAACAATGTGAGAGAATATAAAACTAAAAAGAAGAAAGGAAAAAAAACCACAATAAATACAAGTGATGCCCAATACAACTGTTCACCACACACTGACCAATGCCAAGCCTGACCCGAGCAACACTGTGGACCTTCTGGGTTGCTCCCCCCAGTTTCTATACTGGATATGACATGCTGTGGTATGGAATAATGCTTTGGTTACTTTGGGTCAGGTATTTTGTCTCTGCTTCCTCCTTGCTTCCCGTGCCCCTGCTCACTGGCAGATCATGAGACTGAAAAGTCCATGATTGGGGTAAGTGCTACTGAGCAGTAAGTAAAACACCAGTGTGTTATCAGTATTATTATCAGACTAAAGCCAAAACACTGTACAGCTACTAGGAAGAAAATTAACTCTATCCTAGTCAAAACCAGGACAACCTCCAATCTGTTCATCTAAAGTATTTAATTCATGATATGTTTAAACTTCTAAGTAAGATTAAAACTTAAATCAATTTCATTAGATGTGCAGTAATTATCATTATAACCACATGAAGAGTGCAAAAATGAGCACTTGCTATTCTGTGCACCTACACAACTTCTTTCTTTCTACAACACATTTTATAATCCTTGATTCAACCTTCTGAACTTTGCTGTTATAAATCTTTAAGCAAGCTACAGAAAAAAAGTCATCCAGAATTTAATTAGCCAAGACGTTTAAACATAAAATACAGTAACGTAGTTCAGAGTTAGTAGCAGCCTCAAAATTAAAACATGGAGTTCAGCAAAGTTTGATTCTTTGTTTTCCTTGCTGTTGACAGAAAGCTGGCTGGGTTGCTGTTTATTTTATGTAATGGTAACATAATTGCAATTTTTTTTTTTTTTTAATAAGGTATCTCAAAATCAGCAAAATATGAAGCTGATTAAATAAAATAAAAGGGGATTAAAACTAAAAAAAATAAAAGGGGATTAAACATAGATAAATCTGAAGATGACCTGGGACAATTTATAATTTATGTAAAGAGTAAATGAGCTATAAACACGCACGCTAACTGCTCCCAGGTCTAATGAATGAATTCAGCACTTGCTATATCTTGCTGTACTACCTTTTCAGAAGCTCTTTTCATTCTCACAACATAAGTACCACTTCTCACAGTCCACTAAACTTGGGCTCAAGTCACAGAATCACAGACTCCTAAGGGTTGGAAGGGACCTCAAAGGATCACCCAGTCCAACCCCCCTGCGAGAACAGGGTAACCTAAATTATATCACACAGGAACTTGTCCAGGCAGGCCTTGAATATCTCCAATGTAGGAGACTCCACAACCCCCCTGGGCAACCTGTTTCAGTGCTCTGTCACTCACAGGAAAGAAGTTTTTCCTGTCCTGGCTGACTTCCCAGGCCCCAAATCACATGGGGTTTATAAAATCTGTTGCTCACTTCATCCTGCTCAGGGAATGGGGGTCTGTCCCATCTGGGGCTCGGCAGTCCCTGGAGCCCACAAGGTTGACTGCAGCACAAACATCTTGCCCTCCCCATGGGACCCAACACCAGGCTGCGGCACAGCGCTGCCTTGGCAAGGAGAAAGAGTTTGGGTTACTCAGCAGATGCAGATCAGTCTTTGTTATCATTCCCATCTGCTTCACATATTGTAAAGAGCAGAGCCCCTTTGCCTCACGTGCTTTTGCTGAAACATGTCTCAAATCCCTTAACGTGGGGTTTATTTTTTGAAGAAATGAGGGAAGTAGGAACTGGTAATCATCATATTTACCATCCCTCCCCCACCAAGAGGAAACCAGAGTTTATGATATGCTGCCTTATCAATGCTTTCTTGAGGGAAGGAGATGGAGGATTAAAGGCAAACAGAAAAAAAATTAAAAGCAAAGAAAAAGAGTTCATGAAAATTGACACAGAGGTAGATATAAAACCGGAATCTTTGACACACATATACTAGACCCCATGCAGCTCTGTAACAGCAATTTTCTCTATTTCTGATTGTTCCCCTTTCCCTTGGTACTCAATCTGAAAGTCCAATTTGCCAGAATAATATATCTGGTGTGAGACAATTTCTACAACTGAAGCAACTGTTTCTTAGCAACCAGAAATGCTCTAGGAACACTTTCCATTTCTCCCCATACCCACTGAGATATAGAATAATTGTCAAGATAATTATAACACATTTGTGATGATATACATAATTTTTCTATAATTATTTATAGAACTACTCGATAAAATGAAGGTTAATTTACCACAGCACCAGGATCCACACTCCATTTATATATAGCCACTAGATATCAGAATGAATTACAATTACAGTTGGCTAGGCTTACAGATTTCAATCCCAGTAAACACAGTGCTGTTTTTTATTTGTATCACTGTAATAGTGAGAGATATTCTTGACTTCTTCCTCTTGCCTCCTCCCCCAGGTCACAGTGCTATTGTACCACGTGCTGCACACAGACATGCAGGATGTCACCCAAAAAATATGACTATAGAAACACAGAAGCCATGCAAAGCACAGGGGAAAGAGTGTGCTTCTACTCAGCTTACAGAAGGGGAAACCAAGCAAGAGCTGAGGGTCAGAAAACAAATGCTCTCAAAACCAAATTTAACAGGTGGTTTAGGAAGCTTCACAGTTTCGGCTTTTGCTGTTGGACACAACCCATACTATGTTCCTCAGTCACATACTATAGCCAGGATCATGAAGCTGAGCACCCCTTCTATATGTGCTGTGGCTCTAGGATGCTGTAAGATGATTTTAGACCAGCCTGCTACCCCTTCCTTTGCTCTGGTGGAAGGACCTTCATCCCTTCCCTATCCCTTGCAACCAGCTGGCTGTGTGGTAAACTGATTCAAGGAACTGATCTGGCAGACAGCTACAGAAAAAGAGAGCAAATGCATTGTCAGGTTGGCAAGGTGATCTAATGCACTGCAAAACTAATGCTGGCTCAGACACGAGGCTGGAATGCCTCAAAGGAGGAGAATGAGAAGGCAGGCAGGTCCACTTCTTTTCATATCAACCCAGTTTCATAGTTTAAACATGTTATGGAACTCTAGCTCTACAAAGGAGACCTTGTACTCCCAAGTGCTGCAATAGCTATCTCTTAGGTGCCTGCAATTACACATCTGCCACATCAGTAGTTGAGACCACTTTTAAATAAAATCATTTCAGGAGACAGAGTAGCTAGCACTTCCACATTCCCTCCGGTCATATGATTCTTTAATGCTAAGGCCAGTATAAAAAGAACATCCTATCATTTATTTCCCCAGTTCCTCCAATTAAAAAAAATAATAGAAAAAGATGCAAGATATTAAACTTAAAAGACAAACAAACAGCCATCAGCAGTAGCTAGGATGAAGCTGCCATTAACAGATGAGAAAAAAATGTATTTCCTACTATCAAAACAATGAAGATAGGGATTGCATTACTACCTACAGCTGTGAAGCATTGTTAAAATCCAGGAGATTTATCTGCACAAAGGTGCTTTATTGTCAAAGCCCACAGAGCGGGATCTCCTTACTGTGACAGGAATTGTTTCTGATGCCAATGTTTGCTCGGTTTAAGCCAGTGCAAGTCTCCAGGATCAAGCTAATGTAAGGAGCACTCACCCTCAGTCTGCAGGATATTTACTTTTTTGGGTTCATATGATACACCTCATACTGCCTGTGAAAGATGAAAACCTCTGAAAGTGTCATTGCATCAATATTGTTTGCTTAAGAAAATTGGCTGACTTTCACATTTCAATCTTTTTTGCTGTCTTCTGCCTCCCAAACACTTCTACTATGACTGGCTCCCAAAACAGTATTACTGCATTACAGTTTTTCTCTAGTTCATGTGCCAAAAAGGGCCCTGGGCTCTCGTCTCCCAGGTAGCTGTAATATCCTTTTGTAAACCTTCCATGAATGATTATGGTAAATCTTGCTTGCAACAGTTTCTGTTCCCTCTAGCATTATTTCCACCCACCTGTCTATGCTTTTCTTTTTTTCTGACTTTCAATTCCCTGTTTTACGCTAGACCTTACAGCCTAACAGGCTGTCACAATGCACTTCTTTTTGCCTGCTGTCTATTACTCTATGTCAGTGAAACAGCACAATTTTCAAACCTCCCAAGATAAGTAACTTTTGTGCTAAAAACATCAGTACTAAGCATCCACAAAAATCAAAATCACATAAGTAAAATCATTTTAGAAGCAGCTTTTGTGGTGCTATTCGTCTGAATTGCACTTAGAAAAAATGTAACTATTGTTCTTCCTTTCACTGAATACCTATAACAAAGCCAGCATCTCAAATGCTGAAGAAAAATTCACACCCAAGTTACGATCAAGCTTTAAAAACATTAAAAACTACTTTATGAGGCTAATAGTGTTTATCTTTTATTTGCTTATGTTAAGCGGAAAACAATCTAAATAGTTTAACTCAGCACATATAGATACAAATGTATTACGACTTTGTCAGCTAGAAACTGGCACGCAATATCTGTGTTCAAGACTTTAAGGAAGGTGGGGAAGAGACAGAAGACTTGAATATCTTTATTATTTACAAATGAAGTATGGAATCTTTCTGAGCTGAGTTGGGTTTATAGTAGTAGCGGATACAGTAGGGACCCAGCTCCACACTGGAAAGGCTTATCCCTTGTGGAGGTGTAGGGCATGGGTTGGACTTGATGATCTTAGAGATCCCTTCCAACCTAGTGATTCTGTGATTCTGTGTGATCCCATGGTTCGGAAACATATTACTAAAACCAGACCAAAATCCTTAAATAGCTCAAACTTATAATGTTCAGATTCAGTAAAGAAATAAAGGATGCTAGCTGCTTATTCAGCCACGGGATGAGTCTTGTACATGACAACATTTATGTAAGTGATGCACCTGGAGAAATCACTTTAAATACATGTGAAAACAATCACTTCTAGAATGGAACACAGCAACTGCTTAAGACCAGGCATTACTGATGCAAAAGTGAAAATTACCTTCCACACTCAAAATGTTTCCTGGATTATCTGGGTGAGGAGTGACAGGATTTTAGCTGAGAGTCCCAGATTAAATATTAAGTCTTCTGAAATCAGACATAGAAAACAAGAATGATTCTCAAACAATAATTGAGAGCTCAAGTAGTAAATAAATAAGGACTTTGATTATTAGCTGCATACCTCAGAAATCCAAAATAATATTGATAGTGGATTTTCCTTTTTGAAATTAGGACTTAATCTGTTTTATCCCTCCATTTGAAAACCTACCTTCATAATACATACATGAAATTATAATTCAATTAGCTAGAACAGTTGCTTTTTGGACTTCTATATGAGATCTGAGTTAATCAAAATGACTGCTGACTTCTCTTAATTTATTCTTAATTATTTTTCTTAAATTAGATTGCATGCTGTTAGATCTCATCTAAGAAAAACTCATCTTTAAAGCAACAATACTTTTGATTTCCAAAATAGTATATTTTTTCTTAAGGAACTAGTTCTGCCAAATTGACAATTCTTCCAAAAACTGAATTGTTGAACATATTCAATTGCCTTTTAAAATGTGATCGATATAGCAAACAGTTAACTAAGTTTATTCCACTGGAAATTTCATCTACATATAGACTCCAGAACTGGATTTTGGTTTCCCCTATTGGAAGAATACCCATTTGTCTTTAAAGAGAAAGTGTTTTGAATGCTGGTTTATCAGTAGAAAACCGCATATTTGTCTTTCATGGGCTGTTTAAGGAAGCAGGAAGAGCTTCATTTTAACTACTGTACCTTCAGGGAGAAAGGTTTGTAAACCTAATCTTGAACTCCTTGCACATATGCAATTTGCATAATATATCTACTATCCTACCCAATTGATTAGGAAGAGACTGGTGAAATATCATCAGGTGAAAGGTTTTACTCCAGAGGCTTGATCACAGAAATGGAAAGTGGTTTTCCTTTCTTGAATATTCACTAGGAAGGTGGTTTGTTTGTTTGAGTGAGTTGGTTGGTTGGTTGGTTCCTAAAAACAACAGGGTTTGTATGATTTCTCCCTAGCTGTTCTTTCAATTGTTCTTTCAATTTTCTTAGATTTGGAGCAGGGAAAAAGTGTGAGAACAAAGGAGCAGCAGAGAGATGCTGTTATGGACTCACCAACCCCAATTATCTATCCCCGTGCACCACTTGGGTTGGAGGAAAAGAGGAATTGTGAGAGAAGGAGTGAAGCTGACCCTGGGGGAAAAAAAAAGGAGAATGGGAGAAGGTGTTGTTTTGTTTTATTTTATTTTACTATATTTTTTTTTGTTTTGTTTCTCACTATACAATTCTAATTTGACAATAAATGACATTTTTCCCAAGTTAAGTCTGTTTTGCCCATGATGGCAACTGGTTAGTTATCTCCTTGTCTTTATCTTAACCTCATCTTTATCTGCTTGTTTTCTCCCCCCTTGCCCTGTTGAGTAAGAGTGAGAGAGCAGCTGGGTAGGTATCTGGCAGCCAGACACAGTCAACCCACCACAGAACCGCAGCAGTTTGGATAGTAGTATGAGACAACTTTCATTACATGACTATTTTCTAAAATAGCCTACTTCTGCAAGCTTTGGCTATATCTTTCACCAGGTTGAATAACCACCCTGGCTCTATGCAAGATGGAGCTATAAGCCTGACTTTCTTCCTCATTTCCACGGTTGGGACATTTTATACTTTTTAAAAGACATGTAGAAGATTGATATCTAAATTAGAATAGCAGTTCAACAGAATTATTGACTCATAAGCTAGATTTAGTAAAATGACAATTTCATTTAGTTGCAGCATTGGTTTCAAATTTTTCATTCATAAAGGCAGAAGGAAAGCTACCAATTTATATGATAAAGACTTAATTTAACACTTCTATGAAAATGCAGTTTATAAAGTTAGCTACATAAATCATTAGCACTGGAAATCTGCTGAAATATCACACTGAAAATTGTGAATTATGGTTGCTGTACTGTTAAAATAAAACAAAGCCAAATCCCACAGAGTCCTCCTACTTCTTATCCCAAACAAGAAACCAGAGTGGAAGAAAGAAGGAAGAAAAAACAAAAATCACGAAAGTTTTAGCGAATAGCAGAATAAAGCTTTTAAGATGATAAATTCCTTGGTGTTCCAGCTACAATGGGCAGCAGCAATCCTCACATTGATGTGTTGAGCTCTCAGGGGAGACAATACACTACCAGATTTCTCCCAGACAAAACTACAAGTAGTTCTAACCAGAGCATGTCCATTCAGCTTCTTTTCTTGTTCCCTTTCAGGTGTGATACAAAGTCTTCTGTTTACTTTCTTCAAATATACTATATTTTAGTATTAATAGTGTTCTGCAATGCAGGTAGTACATGATAACATATACAAAATGGAGTAAAGAACAATCCCAAGGATGCAGAATTAACCAAACCAATTGTGTAGGAACTCCTTAATTATTGTAAAATAAGTGAAATATAGCTCACTGAAAGTATTTGAGAAATAAGTTATGCAATGAAGACCTAGACAACTCAGTAAAGACAAAAAGTAAAATCTTTAGAATACTTTCCAAGTGACAAAAGCTTGGCTACTCAGACTATTACTAAACATTGGCACTTTGTAGCTATACAACATAATGTCTATATTAATTGGTCTAAGTGCATTCTCCCTTGCCAAAGATAAGCCACTTCTCTTTTTCACACAGCTTTGCTTTTCCTCTGCAGCCACTCTGCCAACAGCTATCCATTTTCTATAAGCACTGAGATAGTTATGAGCAAGCGATGACAATTTTTACTTTTCACTCAATAATTTCCAATAACATAAGTACTCATCTGGGTTTTCTCTCATACAGCTCAGTGTTTATAATAAAGTTCCTATTTTTCTTTCAACCTCTAATTAATCTAAAAAAAAAAAAAAAAAAAAAAAAAAAAAAAAAAAAAACCCACACTTTT
>NDXB01004683.1:25132-42387 GCA_002631895.1 Agapornis roseicollis
AAAAAAAAAAAAAAAAAAAACAAAAACCAAAAAACCCCTCACTTCTTATCCAAAATAGAATATTTTTTAAAACATAAAGGGCATTATTCAATCATTCAATTTCATCCTAATTTAATAAAATCCAGGACCCTATACTGGCTACTGATATGCTGTCCTTCAAAGAATTTCAACTTATTTGTGAGTCACTGCTTCCCTTTAGAGAAGCTATGTTGACTCTTAAGCAATATTATTTATAGTTGTTGTCCTCTTCTTGAGGTCTCATCTAACAATGTAAAGAGCTCCTTCATAAAAAAGCCCTCCACAGTCTCTCACTGTCAACCTGGCTACTTTATGTTTCTCTAGCTATTTCAATTCACAGATGTGCTCACTCTAAAAATGATTTTCCTCACTGTTTTTCTGGTGTGACTGCTACAAGCAGAGTGCCTCATGGATCAGCTTTCAGGTTTGTCTTCCCAAGATCTACAAGAGAGACCTAGTTTTACTATTTGATTCTGCAAAGTTCAGCCTGGAGATGTTCTCTTTACCTTTATAATTGATCACAAAATAATTCAAGAAAGCAGATTTATATTTTAGGCAAGAATAAAATAATATTAATAACACATAGAGTAATAGTTTATATTCAAAAATAAAGATAACACTTGTTACTGTTTCAGAGACTCAGTGGGTGAGTTACATGATGAAGTCTTCTCATATCCAAGAGCTGAAAGAAACTTCATGAAAGCTTAGAGTTACAAGCACAGGACCCCTATGGGCAGCTGTATGTACAAGGTGGTACAGCAGAGACCACCTGGCATCAGGACGTGGTTGCAATGTGAGCAGTTCTGACATGGGAGCTGTCCCTGTAATGTATTAATCAGAGTTACTGTTTAGCACATGTACAAGATTTGGAGAGCTTGGACTGCAAGTTTAGTGGCCACTGCTTCTGACAGAGACACCAGGGCATCTGTGGCTGCGTACCACCTCTTCACCAGCCAACACCATTTTTGCTGCTCAGTAGTTCTATCCCATGGTGAGAGCAACAGCAGGCTGTTCCACCAGCACACCAACCCCCCCATCTCACCCCTTGTAGCAAGAGAGAGCCTGCTCTGACGTTTCATCTCAGAAGAGGAAATGAAGCTGTAGGTCCCAGAGCAAGAGCTGGTGGGGAAACACTAAAGGTGGGAGTCTTGTACTCAATATGCTTCCTAGGGCAACAAAGGGTACTGAGGAGTAGGAAGAAGATAGACTCACAAAATTAGGGAAGGGAAAGAGACAGGGAAAAACCAAAAACAAAAGAAAAAAAAAAAACAAACAAACAAACAAAAAAACCCCACTAAAAACAAAACAAACAAATAAACAAACAAAACATGACCTGGCAAAAAAGCAGCTGCGGGAAGGAAGGAGAGGAAATAGAAGAAGGAGAAATGATTAAGTAATTAAATTAACTGTTTCTAAAGGAATTTTCCTAGCAAAATCTTAGTCACCTTCAGAAATACTTAATAATTCCTAAAAGCTTTCAAATCATGTTTAGATGTCATTGTATTTCTCCAGTTAATAAAGACCTGCCTGCTGCATGAAACAAGGAGTTCATGCAATGAAAGATATCAAAATTATAAACAAACACTTGTGTTTCATTTTCTTAAAATAAAGTAGGACAATATGTGGCTTAGAGCCATTAAAAGAAAGAATTTGAATTATTAGAAAAACCTGTTCTTAAAATTGATACCATTTTTTCAACTACAGCTTTCTTTTGTGTTCTTTATAAGCTAGCTTTTATTTTTCTAATAGCTTTACCTTGTAAATGTCCTACCAAGTGCTTCTTTTTATTCTGAAGTAGTCTAGATGCCTTGTATTCATAAATATGCATAAGGATATGTGCAATTAGCAGAACTATTAGCATTGAATCTATTTTATGCCTCTGTGAAGATCAGTAGAAAATAACATTGATTTTGTTACAATATAAGTACAGTTACATATAATTATCTCTATATTCCTCTTAGAAAACTCATCAATGCATATTGCATATTCTACAATTATATCAGTATATGCTTCTGACAACTGTAGCCTTTGAATTTATGTCAGAAGAGAAAATATGAATTTATTCACACCACAACCTGGAAGTATTTTGGAATTAATGCTCATCACATTCTTAATGCACCACAGTTTCCAACTGTCATTAGTGGAAAGAGAGAACTCACGTGCAATAAATGTTCACAGAAAATTCTACATGAAACATAATGATAACTGTAACTGCTGCATTCTGTAGCAAGCTCTTGCTTATCCACAAAGCACATATTGCACTGCTATTTTCCAATTATTCTTTTAATTTTTTTACTACTTGCGCACCACTTTTGCTTCAGCCTAGCCATAGGTAAATCATTGGTGACGTACCAAATTTGTCCTTAGGTCAACAGCAAACTAAGATTATTCTCTGATTTCACTTCACAGTTAGTGCCTTTGCATGAAGTGATACAAAGACCTAAACTTAGTCCTTTGCTCAATGGCTGTTATAAGCACACTGTGGTTCTCAGAGTTCTGTTGGAGAATATGGTAGAATTAAGAATAAAATTCCTATGCCTGTTGGGTTATTTTTTTATCTTTCTTCAACACTTAGCTCTATTCCAGGTCACTTTGATAAAGCTATTGTGCTTGGAATGAAAAAGACTACAGTTGGTGTGGTCTGGGATAGATTAAGGCGGCTTAGACATCCTTTTAACAGAAATAGATGGACTTGCCAGCTATTACTCGTGTTTAGGCAAACTAACCGATTCCAGGTAGAAATAACGGGAAAATATAGCTTAGAAAACCATTAAGGCTTTGGGGTTTGTGTGTTTTAATGTGTTTGAATATAATTCAGAAGGGGGAAAGATTCCTTCCCTGTCCATGTATTCTTAAGCACAGTAACTAAAATAAGCCAGGCTTTCACATCTCTGAATGCTCCCAAAGCCTACAGTATAAATCAAAATTTAATAACATTTATGCAATTCTAGTATCAGTATTTTTGTGGATTAGAATTTTCTTTCTTTTTTATTAGAAGCAGTTTTGATAATCCTCTTCACTTCCTTGCATCTTTACGTAGTTATTCACACATCCCAAGGTCACAAGGTGGTACACAATATGTTGCACTTCAATTATTTTAAAGCTGCTATTGTTATGTTGCTAGAGTGTATTGTGCTTTAGTCTTTACATTCCAAATGATGTGTCACGCAGCAGATTCCTGACTAGATCAAAAACAGTAACAAGATTTGACAATTTTTGTGAGGATTTTTCTGCTTAGCAACTGCATTCACATTGGAAAAATGAGACAACTTAAATAAATGAGATAATGACAGTCCTTTCTGTCGTTGTAGCCAAAATTCCAACTATGCTGATTAAATTAAGCCCATTGTTAAAAATAGAACACTTTGGCTATATTAAAAGAGATGGCAGCCTCTCAACACATTTCTGGAGTCAATTGCATAGAATTTAGATTCAGCCTGCTCTGGAGCTGGAAAGTCCCAGCACCATTAATTTGAGGTTTAAGATACCAAGCATTTCCAGTAATAGTATTTTCTGGTAATTGCTGGTAGGGAACAGCAACATTCCGAAGTTGACCTTTGTCAGAACTGTGAAGGACAACATATCTGCTTAATAAATCCCAAAGGTGGGAACCATCATTTCATGAAGTCCATCTAGGATAAGATGAAGGCCTGAGGTTATAACAAAGGCACTATAATAGCTGTAGATGTGAATCTCACAGTCCACTTGCTATGGTCATAAAGGCATAAATGAAAGGCGTATCACTACCATCATGCTTTATCAAATCATAACATGTCACTAATTAATAATTATTTTAAGTGAGAGATTTTAAGTATAAAAAAACCCTAACAATCATTTAGCTGAACAGCTTTTTGGTTCTGCTGTGCACCTCAGGTCTGATAGTGACTCTGTGCTGTACACCTATGTAGGAGTCTGAACAGTTTGTTGCATCTGAGGTTTATAAAATAATGATTACTTCAGTAATAAGTTTTTAAATCACGTGGAGTATATTGCTTCAATAAAAGTAAGACTGAGCTTAATGCTTCTGCTCATTTTTGTGAGGAAGTTGAAGTCAGCAAACAGCTTGTTGAAAACAGACAGCTTTTTATGCTATTTATCACTTACATAATAACGCATCCACAGTTTATGATTTATGTGAGTAATCTGGTGCAGGATCAAACTCACCCAAGAAAGACAAGATGCACTTCTTTCCTCTGATGAAGTGACAGCAGAACTAACCTTTTGTGCCACAGGGTATTTTAAACTCTATCTGTTGACACTGGAAGAATTAGTCAGTCATGCATGAGTAACTGCTGCTACTGATGGGATTTTTATTATATAGTTGACCATAGCATACTGTTATTATTATCAAAAAAAGGAGACATTTAAGTGATATGATATGGTGTGATGCTTCCCCAGGAACATTATGCAATCTCTGCTCTTGTCATCTGGGCTCCTGTGTCAGTGTCTAGAAGACCTGCCATCAGCCTTCATTTCCCTCCCCTCACCTCCTTAGGGCAGTTTTTCTATTTTTCTCCTTTTTTCATCTTTGGGAGTATACCAACAATTCTGAGTTAGTGAAGATGCTAAAGAGTGAAACATGACTGATAAATCTCACCTTTTGTGTTGCTATCGGCACATTCCCTTACGTTTTATCAATATGTTCACAGAGTGAAGAATGGGAAGGAGAATTTTGAATAGTAAATTAAATCTAAAGAAGGATCTTTGTGGAAAAAAGCCTATACCTGAAAAATTAGTTATTTAATACAGGGAGGACAGGTAAGGCAGTGAGAGCCAGAAGACAAACAACCTTATTTTGCTTCTGCCTTGCCTTGTAACTAAATTCACATCTAAACTCCAAAGCCTGGAAGCTTCAGAATAAACAGTGACTATTTAATGGGTAGCAGATCAGATACAAAAGATAAGTACAAATCAGATACTACCAAAGAGGTTAAAAAGAAACAAACAAACAAAAAACTAAAACAAGAAAACCCCCCCAAAAAACCAAAAACAAAACTAAAAAAAAAAAAAACAACCACAAAAACAAGGGAAAAAAACCCCACTTGTGTTTCAAAATCTTGTGGAAATTTCCAGATCAGACATTTTCTATAAAGTTTTGGTCATTTACCTCATAATTTACTTTCTTATACCACAAGCTGTAGGGAAAAAAATAGAGATAGTTTTTTCAGCAAGTACTTTGGTGACTATATTGCTTTTGTTTCTGTTATTTTCACATTCACTGCTTGCTGACAATATTGCACAGACAATAGAAGCTGTAGAAGTTTTTTGCTGCATTGTTTTATTATGTTGGTTTCTTTATTCTTTTGGACAGTGAAAATTCCAGGAGCTAGGATGGGATACATCAAAACAAGGGAATTATGATTCTCTAGTGTAGGCATGTGTATCTAAGAAGTCAGTCACTTCAGTTTTTCTCAGTGGATAAAACCTGCTACTTTAAGGTCTGATTCCTTAGACCTCTAAGTAGACAACAGGATAAGAAGTATGCTCTTAAACTGCTTGGTTTTCCTTTGAGTAAAAGTCTGTCATGACTGGCTCAGATGTAGGTGCTGCATAGTAATAACTAAAATACCTTTTTAAAGAAAATAATAAATTTCTCTAGGATCAAGTCCCTCATCCTGAAAATTAGTTCATTACTTCAATAGGTCTTATTTTGTATTAGATAGGCCAATATATTCCCTGTAATTCTCTTCACAGCTGTGATTCCAGCTTCACTGGAGCTGCAGAAATTTATGCAATCCATTAAGCACAACATTCATCCGTAAGTACTCTTACAAGGTTTTGAAGAATTACTCTAGAAATCCATGACTTTACAGTGTGAGCAAGAATCTTAAGACAGGGTTGTAGTTAAGAAAGTATTCTGTTTACATACTCCATTTGGGTGAAGTTAATACTACAGGAATGTATTTCTTGTGCAATAGTCACCATGAATATCCACCCTAATTAAAAATTAGACAAGTAGAGATGTAAAATTTAAAAAATGCATTGGTTCCTTTCCATCTCTACAAGGTTAAGCACCCATTGTGCACTGAGATCACTTTCTGACATCTAAACTAAGATACTTAAGCTTGTATTTAAATATTGGGGAGATATTTTTTGACCTGGTGTGGTACCATTGTATAATTAGTTTCTTTAGAAGGAGAATAATTAGAACAGCAAAGAGCACAAAAACCTGGAAGCCAGAATTTAACTGTTGAATAATGAATGCCAGCTCTTAATATAGTTAGTGAACTAAACTCTCCCAATCCATGTATTAATATTTCATATAAATTTTTAAGAAATTAAGGAAACATTGTGCATGCATAAAATGTACAGCTAGTTAGTAATATCAAAGCTGATTTCATGTGTACATAAATCAATCTAGAAGTCTGTGTATGAGGCACAAGGGACATTTTTGATATTTTGAACATAGAATGTATTTAGTTACTATTCTGGGATTAATTTAATTTAAAAAAATGTGAAGAGCTTTTCCACAGTGCCACAGAAGCAACAGAACAATTTTCTTTTATTCCCCAGCCTTTCAGTTTTACACGTAAGGTTAGGAAGTGGGGAGTACGTTCTTCCATTGTGGTATATGACTAAATCTGAAATGTCCTTTTTAAGCTATTCCACTAACATATCGCACTTAAATTCTCAAAAGACTTCCAAAATAGATGTTTGTTTGCTCTAGCTGAATATTAGTGCATGCTTGGAATATGAACGGATTTCCGAAGAAATGGAGTTCAAGATGAATGGTAGGAAGAGAGATGTGTTTCTGAATGGATATGCAAGAAACAACAGAAAAGCAGCATAAGACTTGGTTGTGCCCAAATAGCATAGGTTGAAATAAACTGGGTGAGGAAATTGAAAAAGTGAGACCGCACTTATCAATATACATAATAGACTTTCCTTCCAAAGAGGTTGTATAAGTGGATGGTAACTTGTTGCTACAATTGCTTACGTAGACCAGAGAACCATGGAGAAACGCAAACTTTGTAGGTATTCTGCAGTATTGTTCCAGTGCTGATTTTCAATGCTTGATTCCTCTGTTCAGGCAAGCTGTGTTTAAGTTGATGATCATTGGCTAATTACCAGTGGGTACAACCTGCATGAAATATCTAGTGACCAAATAGACAGTGGAGGCATTTTTTCTGTTTCTACTCTAGACCTGAAAGTGGGGGTTGTGGAATGGATAGGAAGGAGGAAGATGTGGTGAAGAGAAAGGCACTGCAGAAGCAGCCACAACCTTCTGCAGAAGGTTCAAATTACCTCTTCTGACAGCTGACCTGGTGGCCTGTGTATGCAACCATAATCATTAATCCAGGTGGTGCAAGTATCCAAAGCAAAAGCTAAATTTTCAAACTTCTTGCCCTGCCCTAGAATTTGGAGCAAATGAAAGGATTGTGCTGATTTTTCCACCCTTAATAACTGAGCCCACAGCCAAAGAGAAAACCAGCTTTGTTTATCCATCTGTCTCCTTAATAGCTTCTACATTTAATAGGTTGGATTTTCACTTTTTTTTCCTGCCAATTAACTAAATCTTTCCAAATTGTTTGCTACCCTCCCTGAACACATGAGCAACCTTTGCCCTACTCAAATGAATTAACACACTTTGAAGCTGAGCAATCTTCTTACCTTGCCAGGTTATATGGAGGTTGCAATTTGGAGTTTCCTCACAATTTTACCATTGAGGTTATGTTACACTTCTGCATTTTGTTTTTACTGCATAGCACTAATTATTCTGAAATGCAAAAACCTAAATTTGCTGACTTTAAAAATCACAAATGACAACAATAGGCCAATATTACTAGTTTGCCAAATTATCTACACAAAGGATAAATTGCTGATATTAGAAAAGCAAGTAACTTTTGATTCCATTTGTGCATACTGAAGCAGAAAAACCTAAGCTTGTATTTTTAGGTGTTTTATAAAGAAAAGTATGAATGTAAAATAATCAGACAGCAACCACAGTTATGTTATTGCAAAAGGAAGATCAGAAACATAAACAGTGATAGCAAGTTAGAAGGAAACAGTAGTCATTATCACATAGAATATACAGACCAGGGGTGAAGAGACCTTCTGTTTGATGCTTCTGACTGCAGACCTGTCTTTCCTCCTGCACACACAGCAGATAGATACAAAACCATCAAAGTATCCAATGTACTTTCAGACAGTTCTTAAATCCCAGTTTGAAGTTTTACTGGTTGATTGGTGTATTTTTCTGTCAAAGCCATTTCTAATAGAGAAAGCTAGACTGTACCATGGCTTGATCAACAGAGTCTTCCTCTCTTGATGTTTCTGGCTTCTCAGAAGGGGCCAGTGGGGACAAAAGAACACAAAGAGCAACTCAATACTTCTAGGCATGGAGCATTAATCAGCTACCTCTATATTCCTGCATCCTATGGAAGATTTTCTTCTCAGACTTCAGCCTTTTTCAGCCCCTTCTTTACTTGTGACCAGAAGAAGTCATTCAGCTCTCCTAACAGGCTCTCTTCTAGTTTACGGTTTGCATCAAAAGTTCTTCTGTTCATTGCACAATATAATTTAGCAACTGTCATTATTACCCCCACACTTCCCCCAAATACATTCCAGGTGGCCATCCTTACAACAGTATTTGAAATGCTTCACATTTGATCCTTTAAGTACTTTGCCCAACAAGTAGTTCCATTAATTATTGTGAAGATAAAAGACCATTCCAATAAAAGTAGGAGGCAGAATAGAACCCACAAAATAGTTTTCCCTTTTAATTTGAAATCCTGAATGTGACATTTCAAAAAGATAGTTATGGCTGCAGTGGTTGTGAATTGTGAGATATTTGTGTTAATTATGTTATAAAGTCATATTGCCTTGCATATTTTTTGTGTGATCAAAATGAGAATTCTAGCAAATTGCTTCAGGTTGTATAAAAATGGTCTCTATTTTGTGTTGCACAAAGGGCAGCATTCAAAAGATAACTTTTATGTATTATTTCTGAAACAATCATAAATAAAAAGAATCATGTAACAAATATGAACGTGAGCTTTTTCATCTTCATTTGTTCCCAAGCCTAAAGTAAGACAATGATTGATGGATGTGTTAGAACAGTACTCCCAATACCAGTCTTGCCCTTTAGCAATTTCTCTGTATTTTTGTGCTTTTTTAAATAACCACAGACTCTGGTGAGATACTAATGAAGATGTTTAAGGTTGCCTTACCCCAAATGCAATATTTTAAATTAAAACAGATACCAATTCTCATTGCAATGGATGCTACCACAATATTTTATAGACAATGCAGCTTTCCAGCCTCAATCAATTCACAGAAACAGTTATATTTGATCAGTGAACTTTCTGCTAATATCTCACGTAATCTTTTTTTTTTTCATGTCCTTTGCACTAAGCAGGTACCATGATGAGTTTGTGAAAATATGAAAGAAAAGGCAGAGATTTCTCTTTCCCAAGAAAAACCATCTGGTGTAAACTATGGCCTTTTAGACTTTACATATGGCCATGTGCAGAATATTTTTTAAAATTTCATTTTATTCCCTCCATTTATAAACAATACTATGCATGGAGAACTTTAATCATAACAGTGAGACTACCTGTATCAATAAGACGTCTTGCTCTCATAAGACAAGATCAGGTTTAGATCACTGTAGTTGGATGGCTGTTACAAGACATATTATCAGCATCTACTCCAAAGGAAAATGCCCTTTGCTGGATTTTTTCTTTTTTAGTTATTCGATCTGATAGCTTAGAACCAAACATTGTGCAAATAAAAAAAAGTGAAGTTCTTAATTCAAAAAATATAATTTATTTTCATCAGAAAAAATGAAATTTTCTCAAAATTGACATTTTCTTGTTGCAGATATCTTGAATTTCCATACTGATGGGGGAGGGGAGGAAGTAAAAAAATCAAAAAACACGGAAATTATGTGTGCCTGAACAGTGTCTCTTTTTGGCCAACTTTATGTTTAAAAAATATAGGGAAAAGGACTGTACAAAGGTGATATTTGTGGCTTAATCTCCTAGCCCACAAACATCTTCTATATTCAGAGATTAAAAAGGCCTGTGTGTTCACTTGTAGTCTGGATTCCAAGTCTGATCCAATGCAGTGGATCTACACAGACATGTAGGAAGCTGTCTAAAATATCTATTGAAATAGTTCCAGATGACAAATGGAATTTTCAGTTTCCTGGATGCATACCTGGACTTTTTCTGCTCGATTTTACCAGTAGAAAGGTGGGATACGACACGTCATATTTTATTTTCTTGTATAGACCTTGCACAAGATTTGAACTTATTTCCTCTTTCCATTCTCAAGAAAAGTAGGGTTCAGTCCTCAGTTTTGTGTTGACATTTTTTAAATGACATATTTAAAACCTCTCCACACATTTCAGATCTCCATATATACCACTGAGTAATATAACACATCGTATAATATTCTGTTTATACAAACATGAATGTATGAATGTAACCTGCAGTGTATGAAATGTTCAGGAATGTCTGAGCAGCTGCTGATTACACAAATCTGCACATCTATTAGCTTTGAAATTACCTTTCTGATACTTACGAAATGCAGTCAAAACGTAAGAAGGGCTGTATGAAAGTGCTGATGATTTAAAGGCTTTCTTTTTCCCTTAATATACTGGATGACAAAGGTCTTTCATTATTGTAAGGATTTCTGCCTGCAGTGCAGACAGCAGTAAGTGGCCCTTGTGTTTTACAAACCGTCTTGGATTATAAGATCCTCAGTGGGACAAGAAAATAAACGAGACTAAGATCAGAACAAAGAAACCTCGGTATTAGCAGGTCAACAACATTCATTTACATTTCTCAGAATAGTGTCTGTTATTTGTAGAGACCAATCAGAGTCTGCCTATAAAAAAAATATGAGTTTAAAAGGCAACAGACTAAAAGATCCAGTATGTGACAAAGACATGAAGAAATAGTAAAATGAACTTCCTGAAGTGATATTCTTGGCTCTTCAAGCATTCTGATTTCATAATTTGTTCTGTGTTCCATGGGATTTTTCTCACCTAATAGCAAATTACATTTATAACTAAAAGACACACTGAAAAAAATACAAACAGAACTATATATAAAAAAAAGTAGCTTAAAGGAAGATATACACAAACATGTAAAGAGGCCAAACAGATCTACAATACTGAGTGCTTTATACATTTCACCTTGGTTGGGTTAATGGCTTCCAAGTAAATTGATCCAAAGTTGTCTTCCATAATAGTATTAGAAGAAAAATGTAAAATTAACATAGTAAATAAAACTATTGGTCTAAAATAATTTGGGCAATTGCAAACAAAGGATGTTATTTTGTATGCATTGCACTTCTGTTATTTTAGATTCTCTTCCTAAATATAGTACCCTATCCATTTACTAGAGGTTCAATTCACGTTTTCAAGGACAATGCTGTGGAAATCTGAAGAGCCTTCTTTCTTTTCTGTTACTCTGCTGCCAGGCAATTAGTTGTAGGAGGAGAAATGGGGAATGTATTTCTCCTTGAAGCATACCAAGATTCACAGTCTGAAGAAGAAATTTTGCACTCCTGAATTATGAACTGATCACATGACCTTGAAGCCTCCTGAGTTAGGAGCCAGTTCCCATTAATGGGCTGACAAAATGTCACCTTTGTCTCTGAGCAGCAGTGGAAGGGTAAGATGTAAATGTTCCTTGGTGGCAACCAGTCAAGCTGTCAGAGAAGGGCTGATTCTGCCCAGGACTGCAGAAGATGGTAGATGACTGCAGAGGTGTTTCTCAGGTAAAAAGGCATCCCTGTACCTGTGGAAAGGCTTGGGCACACAACCTTCTTCCAGCAAATGAGGCAAACCAGAATTCCCAATGTCACTGTTTTGGCATATCAGAATATAAGATTCAAGCTAACCTCAACAAAACCATTAACTTCAGAAGATCTAGTCCCAGCAGTAGATATGTTTGCATAGGTTTTCAAGATCAGGCTTTATATTTGCAAATGAGATTTCAATAGAGAAAAGTATGCTGGTAATAATATGAGTTTTATTATAAATAAAGGGCCTAGTTCCTCAGTTCATCACTCCAGTATTACATTAATGAATTTTCAGAGTTATTGCCAGTGAAAAACCCTCAAGCTTTAAACAAATGTAAACCTAGAGTAATGTACTATGGTGTTTTTGTTCATTATGTGTGGGGAGTATGTGCACAGTAGAACATTTTCAGCAAGGTCTGGGTGTGAATGAAAGGGTGGGAGCAGGCTTTTCTTTCTTTCCTTTTCCACCTTACTCTTTTCTGTGTATTATGGACTTGTGAAGTTAATTTGCAAATACCATTTTAGTTAGTCTACAGGTTAAGTTACTTATGAATGGATAATTTTTCAAAAAATGAAAGAAAGCAGGAACAAAGGGACAGTGTATTAATATCTATACATTATCATCTCTGTTAAGACTGGCATTCACTGGAATTTTAAACTCTATGACTCAACTGCCTTAAGAAGAAAATGGTAATGCAAGGCAATTGATGGTTTAATTTAAGGACTTTTAAAAACCCCAGGCTTTCAAATCAGCTGTTAAAGTTTGGCTTTCTAATAGAATATAACTTCTTTAGCTATCACAGCCTCATTTACTGTACTAGAGCACTCTGCTTTTCATCTACTGTGTGGAAAAAAATACGATGTATTTACCATCTTCAACATCTTTATCCATAGCACTAAATTCAACAAGAAGGCATTTGTGAGATTAAGCCATAATACACAATACTATCAGGAAGTCAGAAACTGCACCAAATCAGCAGCAGCAACCTTTCTGAGCAGTGGAATTAGTATCCAAACGTACTTGTGAATGGATTTACAGATACGCTCCTTTTGTTTTCATTATGGCATGCACCAAACAAAATTAAACTACTCCTGGAGCTGGTCAGACGAGGAAATGAAAAAGATACATCCATTAGATGCAAGAGAAGGCAAGATTAAGATAAAAATTTCCATCCATTTCTGGTAGATAAAGGTGTATAAGTTAAAGACTTCTAAGGGATGAATCTGAAAGACGTAATTGCATGTTGCCCACAAGACATATGAACAGAATGAGATTAAAGATGAAGGAACCCCTCAGAAATGCTAAAAGTGCACTTGGAAATTCTTGCATAGAGTTCTTAGCATAAATCTACTGCAGAAGACTTTCTCTCACCTCTTTTCCATCTCTACACAGCAAGACTGTTGGAAAGGGAACAGCTTAGGAGCAGTCAATGCCAGCATGTGGCCATCTGGTTCTCCTGGGAGCAGCTCATAAGATTACAGTGACTGGAAGGAATCCCCCATAGGGAAGAATCTTCATTGTTCACAATGAATTTTTCTGCTAGTAACCTTGGAAACCACTGTCTACACATGACAATATAGGCCTGATCTGGTGTGAATTGGCTGAAAAAGTGTCAACACCTTAAATGGAAAATCATGAAAAAATCTAAAGCCTTCTGGTTCTTCCCTCCCAAAACTGATGAAAATATTGAGTTTGTTTAGAGCTTGTTTTAAGTAGGAGTTTTGGATTTTCTTAATGACCATGTACATTCACCCTTGAGCTACATGAGTTTCATAAACAGTATGTTGTAAAGTTGAGTCAGTAGTGTTGCTTAATTGTTTTAAAGGCCAAAGCTAGGAAAGTCTGGAAGTGCAAATTTGAAGTAATTTTAACATCAATTTTAGTGAAGCTAAAGGTCAACCTAAAAAGCTATGAATTTTTAAAATTCAAGATGTCTAGAGACAAAATAATATCACAACTTCATGACAAAATGTGAGGAGGCAGAGTGCTTGTTATTTAAATCTTCTACAGAAGAGTTCAAAGGAATAAAAAGCCTGCATGGGTCCATAAGCCTTAGGTTCTGGCAGAGATGATCCCTGTGTAGATTTTGTTGAATTCACCTTGTGCACTGCAGTCTAGCACTTGCTTTTGATATCTATTAAATACTGAACTATTTTTTTCAATAATTCCAAATTTTAAAACCCTCTTACACCAGGGAGGTAAAAAGAATGTTTTCCATAGCAAGGAGAAAATTCCTTCTTTACAGTAACTGAGAAGAGAATTTGAGGCACTGAGAAGAGGGTGTGAGAAAGTAACATTTAATTTTTTTTTTAGTCTTTTCTATCAATTAGTTTATAAAGATGAGAAGTTTTTTGTTTTGTTGGTTGATGGTTTGGTTTTGTTTGGTTTTTTTTTGAGATTTGATACCCTGAAATAGAATAATTCCATAAGACAATATCATGGATTTAGCTTAGTGGCTATCTTTTAAGTACTAAGATATGTAGATATATATCTACAGAACCACTTTACACTATGGTTATAAACTGAGTTAAAGCTCATTGCAGCAAGTGGCTGTTTTCACCTTGCTTACACATCCTCATAAAATAAAACCAAACACAGAATTTGACTTGTTGGATGGAGCACAGATGAGTAGAAGTATTGCAGTTCAAATTTCTGAACTGCTGCTCACACCAGACAGGGATCAGGTCCTAGCTTCAAAGAGACAGTGAGCTGTAATGTCATAATCTGATAGGCACATTCTCCCAAATTCTTCCCCTTAATTTCATAGTCCTTCCTTCTTTTTGTCTTGATTTGACCTATTCCTGGGTCTAAAATACAATCTGCTGCACATTTTCCAGCTGTGATTTTATATTTTACTATTCTGCACTTCCTTTGGGGCTCTTTCTTTTCTAATTATCACACTAAGTAGATCTGGCTCTCTTGCTCACAGCTTGATCACTTTTTTCATGTGTGATACCATCTGCCTAATAGGCTTTCTTATCTGGCTGGGGGGGGAGGGGGCACTGTTTTTGTAGATTCTGCTGTATATCCCCAGGGATTTTAATCCATGTTTTCTTATCATTTAAAAAACAAAAACAAAAAAAACAAAAAAACCCCTTTTCTTCTTAAAGCTGATTTCAGCAACAAGTTTTCTATCCTCATGTAACAAAATATGCTTTCTCTGTGGCAAGTGCATATAAAGCTTCATAGCAAGACTATAGCCAGTTGCAATCTTTTCTATTCTAATGTGTACCTCCACATAGAGATAGTCATCTTATGCATGTCCTGAAAGAAACATATTTCCTTTTTTCTGTCACCTGACACGGCAAAATTCTCACCTAGCACAGATCAGTGTCTATCTGATTGATTTTATAGATTATAATAACATAATGTTGATTATTAGAACAGATCTAATAATTTTATAATGATTGTTTCTGTTAGACAAATTAATAATAGAAATGCTCCAAGAAATTAAATACTCAGCTGCCAGTGGGGAGTGTAGGTGCCTGGGGCTGAATTGAGATGAGCTTGTACAATTCCATATTCCTTCTGGAAAAAACGTCTTGCTTTTTGTGTGCAACAATGCCTGTGGCATAAGAGCCAGGATATTGCCAACTGATTTATTTACCATATAATTCATTGATTAATCATTTCTTTTCATTCAGTGACACAAAATACTATACAGAAATATTTAATACAGACAGAAACATCTCCTCCTTAGCATGATTGTATTTGTATGCCAGAACTGTGTGAAAATTAGGCAGACAATAATAACAGAACAAATATGTTCTGCAAATTTTGCTTTCACAATTGATTGTCTTAGTGTCTGACCTTGTGAAGGAAGTTATAATTGATAATTAGAAATCATTATTGTACTTTCTTATTATATATAGATCTTACACTTTCTGAAATCCTGGCCCTCCCACATTTCATTACAAAGTCCTTGATTTCTAGAAGACCAAAATTTTATTCATATTAAGCCATTGCCTGACATGTTGAAACTTTTGTTATAAATGGCATTAGGCTTATATAAAAACTGTGTTAAGAATATGGCTGTGGCCATCCAGCTTCAAATGGATGAGCCTTCATCTTTTTCTCTTGAATGTTCTATTTGTTCTTACACTGTAAAATCTACTAAACAAAACACCCAATTAACACATAATGTGATTAAATGCCAGTGACTTCTCTGAGTTTACCTCAGCAAGATGTTACTCCTAAATTTTGGGGTGTACCAAAACACATATGCAAGGAAATGGTCATTTATCGCATTAATGAATAAGCAGCAAAAGATTTATGGAAGCTTTCCCAGCAGGTCTGATAGATGGGCTAAGGTTTCTATAACTCTTCAAATTTTGGTTTTGTTGCATAGGTCTCATAGGTGCTTGCTTTGATTATGGTCATAACATAGGCTGAGATTAATTCCTTACCTTTACTTACTAAGTAAATTCTGTAATTTCTGTTTCAATTGGTGCTTTAATGTTGGAAATAATAGAAGTATTACCCTCACTACAGAGTTTGAGCCAGGCTTAACTTGTTCTCATTGCTATTTTAATCCACATCAGCCAACCTGAATAGACACATTCCTAGTGACAGACAAGATGATCTGTCAGTCTAGAAAATACAGGTATGGTGTAGGGACCGCATAAGAATTTTATGAAGCTAACTATTTCTTCACCCTAAGTGGAAATGCATTTGTATTCCAGTGGCCTGTATGCACTGCTGTTTCAGCTGAAATATGCTTCTGTGCATTCCACAATTATTCTCGCGTCTGCACAATGCAGTACAACTAATACAAGGGGAATTTGGATTTAGCCACAAATATATTAATTGCACTGGTAAACCTATTTCGCAGATCAATATTTTTGCAGTAGTTCCTCCATACTAATCTGAATGCAGTGCGACAGAAAGCCAGTAAATCTCACTTATTCATTAATTCTGTCATCAAGGGTTCCATACATAGCTCCATTTTCATTACTGTTGTTTTATTTGATGTCTCAGTAGATATTGAATAGACTCTTGTGAGTATTCTGATACACTCTACTGAATTGTTTGACTTTTCACCCATGTTTCTTAAAAGCCTACAGTCTGACACAATTCAATATCTATTACCTGTAGACCAGCTTGAGTACCTATGAAAGACGTTCCTTCACTGAGCTTTGACTTAGAGGAGCCTGTAAATTTTAGAACAACTGCATTACAAGCAGGACATCTGGAAGGATATAGCACATCTGTTCAAGTATTGGCCACCCCAATGCATATTGCATTACAGTAAAGTGCATCCCATTATTGAATTTATCCACCATCATGAAAAATATGCCACTCAGTGGCAAATAAAATTGAGGTGATTATAGTAGGCAGAAACAAAATAAAGTCATAAAAAAAGCATAAGAGAGAGAAAACTCAAAAAAAAAAAAAAAAAAAAAAAAAAAAAAAAAAAAAAAAAAAAAAAAAAAAAAAAAAAAAAAAAAAAAAAGAAAAAAAAAAAAAAAAAAAACAAAAAAAA
>NDXB01004683.1:54753-110319 GCA_002631895.1 Agapornis roseicollis
AAGGAAAAGGAAAAAAAAAAAAGAAAAGAAAAAAAAGAAGAAAAAGAAAAAAAAAAAAGAAGAAAAAGAAAAAAGACCTTCCTACCAGGAATATTTTTTTTTTTCAGTATCTACCTCTACAGAGTCATTATTATTAAAATACTTAATTGCCTACTGCTACAACCATTGTTCAGTGGGTGACCCTTCTCTTTTCAGAGCAACTTCCATGCGGATGCAAATGCGTTGTGCAGGACACTATGATCAGGTTCAGCTCTGCCTTCTGCATTCTGCCCTGGGGACCACCTGCCCAAATATTTGCGTTTGACCATCATTCCCTCCAATGGCATTGCTACTTCCTTCCCTGGGGCAGGATTTTGCATTAGCAATTTACAGAACTGCTTTGATGCTGTGTTAAAAATCTGATTACAGTGTCACTTAAGAGACACATGCAAGTGAAATATTCCTACAGCAAAGCTGTCACACTTGGGACTAAAAGAGGCTGGAAGACAGCTCCCTGAACCTCACCCCGTTAACAGGTCTCAAAGCCCTGTAGCAAGCTGCAGATTAAATACCTCAGCCTCAGTGGAGTGGAACTATCATGAATATTATGTAATACACGGGGCATCCAAAGGAAAGAGATGAGATGCTTCATCTCAAAACAACATCAAATGCTTATGCAGCACTTCCTGGCACAAACTCAAATTTGCAATAGGCTTCCCATATAAATGGGAATGCTTAGCTCCTGTATAAATGGGAATGCTTAGTTCCCATAAAAATGGGAATGCTTAGTTCCTGTTTGCTGCTATTAGGTAGTAGGATTCTTGTTCTTTTTGAGAAAGTGAAGAGATTAATTTATCTGAATATGGATTTCGGTAGTTTGCACCACCCTTTCCTCTTTCTGGAGGGACTGAATTGCAGACAGTGCAATGAAAACCACCAAGTTCTATTTCCTCCTATACACAGCTGGTAAAAGAACCTTTATAGTACACGGAGCATAGGTCAGCTTCTGCTGTCTCTTCTTGACTAATAAAGAGAGCCAATGAAATGAGGAAGGTGAAAATACAGATCCTTTGACTGCTTTAACACAATTGTGCTGTCTTATGGTAAGGCACGGTATTTCTACTTCTTCCTTGGGTGGTAGGTAGCTCATTAATCATTTTAGATTAATATTTGTAAGTTAAAATTTACTGTTATATCACACCTTGTGGGAGAATACCAGAACTCTATAATTTGGTGTATTACAGATCAATAATAAATGATCTTAATTTTTTCTCTATACACAAATAAAAGGCACTATAATAAGTAGAGAACACTATAAAAGAGACTGAAAGGAATGTGATTATGACAACTTGTCATGGGATATTTAATAATGTAGCATTGATATAATTAAGGCTCGGAGATAGGGATACATCAAAATAACATATGCTAATTATTTCATTTGAGAGTTAAGAAATATTGCATATTGTATCTAGACTTATATTTGTGTCCTTATTTACATATTTATAGCATCCTAAGTGTACGAAGACAATGGCTATTTCCATTTTGCTCCTCACAGGGCCTCCCTGCAGTGCCAATCAAATCCTGACATCTGACTCTAACACTAAGAGTTTTAAGATAATTAAGCACTTTAACCTAATGAACTTGCATTTTAATCCACTGTATTTGGTTAGGGAAAACCCAGGGGACTAGCAATGAGATACGAAGTTTTACACGTTTACACTAAATGTTCAGATTAAGCCCAGGTCACGAGCAAGACACACCTGAAACTTCATCTTGCAGTCATAACACAGCAAAAGGATGGCACAGTACATTACACAAGATTAGATTTTTCTTGCTGTAATTAAATGCACTAGTTGTTTCAATCCATTTCTTGCATACAGATCACCAAACTAAGTACACTACTACAACTGACTTTTAACTGACACTCTCAGCAGACCAACTACTAAATGGAAATGGAAGGCATAAGAGTTCCATGACAGACAGCTGTGCAGACAAAAACTAATGCATGTAGAAGAAACAGTAAAGGAAAGCTTGCAACTGCTGTTGATGTCTCTTTGGATATCAGCCCCAATGCCTGTTTCATCACCACTGCATTCCTTTACACAAAACAACATTGCTAACAGCAGAAGGCAGGCCTCTGGCATGCTAAAGTCCATGTTAGTGGGCAGAGTTATCAGGTGAAAGAGCTCCTCAGGGAAATGCATGATCTGAATATTTACAGCAAACCTCAGCTGTTTCCGCAGCTTCATAAAGGTTTTCTTTTCTCCAAGAGGAAAAACAGTTCCAGGAAAGAGATTACATTGACATCCATATCTAGCTTTTTTTTAGTTAGATTTTTTTTTCCCCTGCATCCCATATATATATAGAATTCATATATTCTTTTGTTCCACTGAGGCAAACCAAGTCTGTTGAAAAAGAAGGTAAGAGACTATCTGCTTTCCTAAACAATTTATTCTGGCATGAACACATTGGAGATATCCTCTTTTCATCATCGTAGCTTGGTAGCCCTATAACACAGCAATGCATAAGAGACTAAGGCTGAGCCATTGTGGCTGGGGGTTGGGATTATTCCTGTGGGACAGACTAATACATCAACACTGTCGAACACCCAACAGTCTAGCAGCTGGAGCACTCCCCTGGGCTACAGAAGACTGGTTAAAGTTACTGTGCTACTTCAATATATGCGTTTTGGGAGCTGATGCAACACTGATAATATGGAAGACACCAAGTTATGATCCATAGTATCACAGCTTCTAAGCATTCAAAAATAGCAAGCTGTTCCCCTCTCCCTAAGCATCACAGCAGTTCTCAAGTTACCCTTCCTGTTTTTTTGGCTACTTCTTTTAATCTTACATCTCCAAAACTTACACCACACTCATGAAAAGTGTATAAGAATGTGGGTGATACACACTGACACGCTTGAGAGGTGGGGCAATGCCAACCTCATGAAGTTCAACCATGCCAAGTGCAAGGTCCTACACCTGGGTCGGAGCAATGCCAGGCACAGCTACAAGTTGGGCAAAGAAGAGATTCAGAGCAGCCCTGCCGAGAAGGATTTGGGGGTGGTGGTCGATGAGAAAATGAACATGAGCAAACTGCAGTGTGCGCTTGCAGCCCAGAAAGCAACCGTATCCTGGGCTGCATCAAAAGGAATGTGACAGCAGCTCGAAGGACGTGATCCTGCCCCTCTGCTCTGCTCTCGTGAGACCTCACCTACAGTATTGTGTGCAGTTCTGGTGTCCTCAACATCAAAAGGACATGGAGCTGTTGGAACAAGTCCAGAGGAAGGCCACGAGGATGATCAGGGGACTGGAGCATCTCCCATACAAAGACAGACTGAGAGAGCTGGGGCTGTTTAGCCTGGAGAAGAGAAGGCTGCGTGGAGACCTCATAGAAGCCTTCCAGTATCTGAAGGGGGCCTATAGGGATGCTGGGGAGGGACTCTTCATTAGGGACTGTAGTGACAGGACAAGGGGTAACTGGTTAAAACTTAAACAGGGGAAGTTTAGGTTAGATATAAGGAAGAAATTCTTTCCTGTGAGGGCAGTGATGTACTGGAATGGGTTGCCCAAGGATGTTGTGAATGCTCCATCCCTGGCACTGTTCATGGCTAGGTTGAATGGAGTCTTAGGTGACAGGGTTGAGTGTATAGTGTCCCTGCTTATGGCAGGGGGTTGGAATTAGATTATCTTACGGTCCTTTCCAATCCAAACCATTCTATGATTCTAAGTCTGCTGTTAAACACTCCGTTGGGTTTTAAAAACAGCAAACAGAAAGATACACAAAATTATTGGCAAAAGAAACTGCAACAGGGGCAAACTGACCAAAGAAAATTAAATACTTATATATACAACTTAATAAGCCAATGTTAACTGGTTTTCATACTGTTAATGCAGTTTGAAATGCAAATTTTGGTAGAAGAATTGTAGCCTACTGAGACCACTACAAAAAGCCAAATTCTTCTGATAAGAGTGCTTATGTGGATTATTCATTTATACTGTAGCTCAAATAGGTTATTTAATAAAAATATAATCAAAGAGAGCTCAAGCCTGAGTTTCTTGCAGATTTAGCTAAACTGATTTTTTTTCCTCACTTTTAACCTTAACTCTTATTTTTTCTGCTGTAATCTTAGCATTTTGGAGTCTCTCTGGATTGCCACCAGCCATCATCACTGTCACAAGCTTGCAAGGCTAACTCAAGTATACAACCTGATGTGCAGGTGAAAAACTGATTTTACACTTTCTCTGCTCATATACTGAAACATATCCAACATATTTTGCTTAATGTTTATTCTTACAAATGCAAGATGATTTCAAGCTAAATATGAAGATTTGCATCCAATTTAATTTATGAAAACAAACTTTGAAGGTCCCTACCAACCCAAACTATTCTATGATTCTATATATTATAGATGAAGTGGTCCTGACACTGGCATCTCAAATTTATGCATATATGTGTGTGTATGCATACATATATGCCCTTTTTTACTTAGGAATTTTTAAAATTGCAAATATTCTTAAGTATTAAAATGCATTTCATTGTTTCATGTCTAGATAAAATATATAGATGATTTGTTTTTCATAAAATTCTCTAACAGACACCTCAATCTTTTGCAATAAATCATTTCACCTACAAAATTATACTGTGGTATATTGAATTTCACATTCAACATTGAATTAAAACAAGTAAGTAATATATGGGAACATAAGAGTAATTTCTGACATACTTTAGAGAAAGTAACATATTAATAACACAGAGGGATGTATTTCATTAACTTCTTATAGATTAATGATGTGGAAAACAGTTGTTTGTTTCTATTTGATGGTGATCCCAGGAAACCATTAGAGGTCCAGCTCCAGCTATTAGTCACAATTCAGTGGCAACAGAGCTCCAGAAAAACCAAATACAACACATCCTTGTGTCATGCTGCACTGAAGAGCTGATGCAATATTAATCACTCAGGCTCCACATGCAAAATGTAACAAAAAAGAAAGTAAGAATAAGAAAAATAAAAGCACAGCAGGGGTGCTGTATATTAACATCAACAAGCCACTTTGAAAGGCTAAAGCAAAATGCAGCAACCCTAGCCCTACACGTTTGTAATTTTCAAACTCCTGTCATAGCTAAGTAATAGCATGGCCACAGCAGGATACACCAAAATTAAAGGTAAAAGCTCTCCTAAGGGGTGAAGAGAAGACGTAATAGTGCCAAAATGGTCACTAAAAAGAGCCATTTAGCTTTATTTTTGAGAGGGAGCATACTTACAGCAGAATAACTAGATTCATTACAAAGATTCATTTATTGCCTTTTTTTTTTTCCTTTGTGACTCCTGAAAGCCTTCAACTATCAGCTGCTGCTGCAGAAATTTGCTCTGGTGTAGACATTTGGTCTCTCATATGTATGACAACTCCTATTGACGCAGATATGAGCAGTGTTATGCAAGTGATGCTGGTATCCCCAGCAAAACAGCTCAATGGCTGTTTTGCATGAAATACTTCAGGAATCTATGGTGAAAGAAAGATAAAACAAACAAACAGAAAGGAACACTGTGGTTTTGAATATATTTGTATGATGGAAATTTTCCAAGTCTAAGTTTCCAAAAGTTTCAAAAGTTTTCTTTTGTAGCAAAAAAAAAATCAGGATAAAGTTAAAATTTGTACTTCATCTCTCTTCTCTAAATATACTTCTGACACAAAATATTTCTAAATCAGGTTAACATCAAACCTCGCTTTGATTTTACTAATTACACAGTCCAGAATAACATCATCTTGGATTTTCTGGAGCCTTGAATGTCAGGAAAAGCCTTCAGAATACCTCCATACCTTTTGTTAGCTTTGTTAGAAATTTTGGTAAATATTGCACATTTTACTTTTTGTGACTGTCATACTTGAGTTCACAGGCCTGTTTCTAATACTGTTTGAGGAACATATTCAAATTGGATGCATGCAATTGTTATCAAATTTTATTTAGCTCCTAAAATAAAGTCACCGTTTCACACAAAGCGCTAATTTTAAATTCACCTTGTGGTATCTAAATATTTTTACCAGGTTACAGAGCAAACCTACTCACTGCTAATGAAATTTAAAGTGCATGTAGTTTATCATCAATGTATGGGAGAGAAAAAGCCAACATGGGTAGCACCTGTGTCTTTGTTAAATGCACTGGCTTACCAGAATCTGGAAGGAAAAGAAAGTCAGTCTGGATAAGTTTCAGTTTCACATAATGTATATTCAAGCAAATGTATGTTGACTTCACTAAGGTATAAACCAGGCACTTATGCCTATATCAAAATTCATTATAGGTAAAGGGGAGAGCTTTCATGACTTTTAATATCAACCTAAATTGTGGAATTTCATTGATAGCTAATATTTTCCTTCTTTTATCAGGCATGATTTCCAAATGTGCAAAAACTAGAAAGAAACAAGACAAATAATAGAGGTTCATATTTTTTCCATTATGTGACTTCATATGGGTAATATAGGAAGGGTAAGATTAAAGGGGCACCATGGCTGGACAAGTAATGTTTGAGGAGCATCTTGGAGTGTTCAGCTAAATTGCACACAACAGTGAAATCCTTCTTTTTCTCTGATGCCAGGCTCAATTTTCCTGTTCTGTAATAGCTGATTATGAAGCCTCACTGCATCTCGTACTAGATTGATTTTTGTGCCAAATACATGAATGAAATGGGAGCTTTCAAAAGAGGGAAAGGATATCAGATAGAGATCAGCAAAAAATCATTACAATCCCCTTTTTCTCTAAATTGAAACTCTCCTACAAATGGCACACAAAAGGCCTCTGCCATTTGACCTCCACCCTATCTGTCAATATTAAAACATTCGGATATTAAGCCAAAGCCTGGAGATTTTGCACACTACTTGTAGCCCAGTAGATGAAATTTTTCACACTTCCTAATGAAAGGCCCCAGACTTTTTATCTAGCTGACAGCATGGGACCACAGGACTTATATAGGCTCATCTCAGCTTGTCTGAGGAGCAGTGAGAGCCACACCACTGCCAGAAGGCCATAGTGTTTGCTCCTGACAGCAAAGGATTCTTGATGCTGGTGACTTGCTGAAATCCCTTGTCCCTTGTCCTGCTGAATCTTCGGGGCCACGAGGGGATTTCAAGGGTGATTGTAGCATGGTGCTATGATAGCCAGAGGATAAGGGCTGGGTGTTAGCAAATTTTTGAATGAAAATTTAAACTGTAATCTCAAAGATGTTTTTCTGCATTGATTAGACAATTTGGCTGCAGGCGTTAGTACCATTGCAAATGGACTGAAAGTGAATGTTTGGATTTTTTGATCAAGTTGTTAAGATTTTAATTAGACATAATAAATTCTTATCTTCACATATAAAGAGTGTTCTCTTTTGCCATAGCAAGGCTGTCAATTTAACATCCTTTCCCACCTTTTATTTCTATAAGGTAGGGCTATTCACCATCTTTTACTATTGTACTGCTCTGTCCCCTCTCCCCCTTTCCTTTCGCAAATGTCAATTATCATTTCTGCTCAGAAGACTGAGAAAGAAATTCTCCTTTATCAGCTCATACAAGACAACTGTCCCATTAGTGCTGGATGTAAATAAAAGGAAACAGCATTGTATGCTTTTACAATGATGTGACTTTTTCCAATTTCTTTGGGTTTGATATTACATTTTTAAAAGGAAAAAGTGGTGCCATACTGTGAATATAAGCAAACCAGTTCTAGAACTTAACCAGAATTTGAGTTGTCACTTTACATCTGATTAGTGGCAAAATTGAGCAGGCAGAATAATAAGACACCAATTTATCATAGCATAAGTCAAGGTGTTGAATGATATTTTGTGATGCTTTACTACAGTACTGCAGACATCCCCACATGTCTAAGCATTCTGAAATGCTGAAGATTCATTGAAATCAAAGATTGGCTGATTTCCTTTTCAAATATTTAAGGTTTCTTTTTTTTTTTTTTCTCAAGTATTTTATAAAATTACAACAGCAATTTACAAAGTAAAATACATCTTTACAGCTATTAGCATATTTTCTCCTTTTCTTAATATACACCAAATTAATCCACTGTGCTCCTCATATTAAAATTACTTCCATATTTAAAAACACCTGCAAGGAAATTACCCTCTTTATAAAGAACTCCATGAACAGAAAATAGTGCATAAATTCTCACAGGTCCTTATTTATGCACTGATTCACACCTATATTTAAGTGTAAGTTTATTACATATATTGTACATACCATATTGCGTTGAATAATGGTCATGAATCTAAGTAGCTGTTTACCAGTTTAATGATCATTATGTGTTTTTATGATTGGTTTCTAAGTACCAATCTTCTGGTAGAGAATGCAAAATTATAAACACAGTACCTAAAAATGACTCAAATTTTAGGCCATGGAGCCCTCTCCTTTAGGAATATGGGAAATCTCACAAATAGTAGTTTCAAATTAATCAAATTTATGCAGCTGATAGTGTTGGGCAACAATGCAATTAACCAGTAAGATGGACATGAGAAATGTTGGCGTGAGATAACAAATGCCTCACAGTACTGACAAATTCTGAAGCCTGAAATAAACAAAAAACTGCATCATCATTGCTACATTTTATAAATGAAGGGTTATGTTAAGAAAGACAGTAACACAGCACAGGACTTTCTATTTAAGAAAATAATTTGTGTTTTCTATTAGAAGAGTACTGACAATGGAAAAAAAAAAAACCCAACAAGTAATACTTTTACTAACACAATGAAAATAGAAATTAAATTAAGGGTATGCAAAGTGTATTTTTCATTTAAACTCATAAAAACCATCATATCTTTGGTTTTGCTCAATAGTTGTTTTTTAAAACATACTTTTAAGCACTCAGCCTGAAGTGCTTAAGAGTAACCAAGAAACCACCTTTTAATCATGAATTGCAATAGTGGGGAATCATGAGTAATATTTTTGAAGTCAACATAAGTTTGTTTCATTTGATTTCTCCCCAAACCAAGAACGAAATATTTCCTCAGTTTCAGTTATTGTCCAGAATTTCAGTAGGTTAAGTACATTTTATTATTTCACCAAATAGGCTCATCTTGAAAAATATTAATTATTTTGTAGCATCTAAAAATTTTTAGTACAGAAGGTATATGTGGTAATTACATCTTGAAACAAGCACACACACGTGTTGCAGCTCAGGTTCTGTGGTTTTTCCTGGGAGTCTCAGGAAATTTCAGTGCAGTAGAAAGGATGATACAGCAATAGAAACACACTAATTGTGATTATCTTACTACCTGTTTAGTCATTCAGGCTCCACAAGTAGAGAATAAATACCTTTGCTACTCAGTACTGTCTCTTTGCACAAGGAGCAGTAAATAAATCTAAGTAGGAGCTAGTTAAGGATACAGTAGTCTGGACATTCCAAGTTGCTGATAACATGAAAATCCATATAGAGTTGACAGGTATTCCACTGACACAGGCTGCTTTCTTTAAAGTGGGCCCTGATGTGCATTTTCTACCACCTTCCTTTGTTATCATGCATTTAAAGACACTAAAAAAAACATGCATCACACTACTTTGTATTATTCTGATGTACATATTTATTAAAATATGTAAATGAAATTTAACTGCTAATAACTCATAATTTATGTAAGAAATGTCTAATGATGCCTGCTGTCTAGGTGCTAAAGTAGTGAATTGAAAAGGTGCCAGCATGGGAGTTCCTTAGAGGAGACATAGTACAATAAACCACGGTTCATCTCACATTGGTTTTGGGTTAGCTGGAACTAAAAACACAATCCCAAGATTACATGAAATTAAAAAAGCAACAAACAGTTGCCTCTAAAACAAAGAGCTTCAGTTTTTCCTTGTGTTTTCCTTGTCACCTCAGCAACACATCCCCCCCTTTTTCGATAAGCTTTTGGCACTTAAAATGGGAGATTGGCCTGGATGAAAACATTTTACTTTTGGGAAATCATTAGTCCTTTGCCCCAGTTCACTATGCATAAACAACACCAGCAAGGCCAGGTTGGACAGAGCCTTGGGTGGCATGGTTTAGTGTGAGATGTCCCCATGGCAGGGGGGGTTGGAACTAGATGATCTTATGATCCTTTCCAACCCTAACTATTCTATGATCCGATGTGCAGTTGCCTTCAATTATACAACACACTTTGGCTACTAAAGAGTAGGGATGAAACCGCAGTCCCAAGCATCCACAGGAATAAGTAGATCCCTGTCAGGCTCTGTAGTGGAGGGAGTGATGGTGAAACAATCTATTGGCTACATCAAGGTAACATTAGTAGAAAACATATTAACCTGTCTCTTTGAAGTCCTGTCTACAGAACAAAGAGAGTGCTAGCTTGTTTTGTTTTGTTTGTTTGTTTTTTAATTTACTTATTTTTTTTTTTTTTAGGTAATTTGCATTTTCTTCAGAATCAAAGCAACTATTTCCTCTCATGTCACAGTACAAAAAGGCTCAACATCTGGAGACAATATATGTGTGAGACAGAATATATAGTTAATAAAGTGTTATTTTAATAATTCATTCTTGCGTTCTCAACGGGAACCCACGCTTTAAAAGTCCCTTTTCCTGCACGTTTGTCAGTATAAACCAGGTTACGTTACAATGGAAGAACAGCAACTCTTGGGTGGCCTCCCCCAAGTTCTGAAACCAGGCTTTCTTCTTGTTTATATCAGAAATCTACCTGGAGTCCACCAAGCCAGAACCAGACAAAAAACAGCATATTTGAAAACAGACCAAAGTGTCTGGCATGTCCCCAGTGTCAAATCACAGGCCAAAGGTCACACCCGCAGCCATGAACTCCATGAACCATCAGGTGCCCAATGAGAGCCATTAGGCTTTTCTCATTCTGGAGGCAATGGGCTAAGGCAGCTCTGCGGCATTTCAGGACCTCTTGGCTTGACAGCACCTCTATAATAAAAGTGGAAAAATCCCACATTGATGCTTGGCCAGCCAGTGCTGCTGGCACTGGTGCCTGGAGCCACCCCAGAGAGTTTCTGGTGAGAACTGTTAATGGGAGGTTATGACCCACAGCCTTCCCCATGACTGCTGCTGCTGCTGTACATTAAGTGCTATAAAACCTGCTCCTCTAGGGGCAGGAATGCAACAAAACAAAAGAGACTTTTTAATACCTGTTTCCTGGGTAGATAGACCATTGTTGACCATATTTGGGACATACAGAGCAGAAAGCAAAATGAGGGGAAAATAAAAGAGAAACAGCTGTAGCTTTTATTGCAGCAGTTCACAGTCCTGCTGAATGTGGTAAATAAAGAGCTGTAAAAGAAAGACTAATAAGCAGAAGGTCTGGTGACATAAAAAAGAAAAGTTTATTGGCAAAGCTTCCTCTTCTGAGCTGTGGCTATACCTTGACAATAACAAGAAACTGTAAAATAAAATAAGAATTGTAGTCTAGAATGTGTGAGATCACATTCTAAAACATTTATAGAGAAATGTTTAATTGGTAAACATTTAGGTCTGAGGGTACTGGAAAAAAATATGGCAACAAACAAAATTAGCAGATAAGATATAAAAATTACTGAACAGCTCTCTAGAATATAGTGTGTAGCGGTGACTAAGAAATAGCTTCCCATGCCAGTACTTTACAGCTCCTCAGAGAGCTTTATTATAATTATTATAATTATAATAATTTAGAAAAAAATATAATTTTTTCTAATGTAATGAATCATTCACATAAACTTACCAGTCAGATTTTTATTCCCTATAAAAATCATGCCTTTTCTCATTAATATCTTAGATTTCTGTGACTACTTAAATGGCAATCAGATATATAAATGCTAGAGATACAAGGAAATTAATCTAAGTGGAAATGTATGTGGAAAAACCCCAGCTGTCAACAACAACAAAAATCCCCCCAACAAGAAACAAACGACAACTCAAAACTGTGACATCAAATTAAACTAGTGTGTGCAAGAAGCAGAGAAACAAACAGCAGACAAAACATTAATTTGGGACCCAGGCTAAAGCTCACTGCTGTCTTCCCTTGACTTCAATGGTCGTTTACTCAGATACCTAATAATAGGGAATAGTAGGAATCTTATTCTGGATGTATCATTCAAAACTATTTCATTAAACTGAAATTGAGCAAAATCAGAAGGCATAATCCAAAAGAAAACTCCATTGTATTTAAGCTATTATTAAGCTTGCTAATACTTTAGCTATTAAAAATATATTCACTGAAAGCTATTTTATAGTAAATCTATTTTATAGTAAATTGATAATTGAGCTGCCTGACCTCTTACAGAAAACAAGATTGTTCCCAAGATCTGCAAGTACAGTCTGTTCCATGGACTTTTGCCAGTAGGGAATGAGAAGAATAATTCCAGCTTGGATCAAGTTATTTAAGTCATCTACTTTTAATGGTTTTGCCTATTTTTTTCTGATTTACTATAAACCCTATACCCACAGTTGGAGTTCTTCTGTTTCAGGAATTATAAGCTATGAAAATTCTTCTTAAAAGTGCATACAGGTTAAATTCAAAACTTATTTCTATTTTTTAAAACCTGTATTAGTCAGAAAAAAAATCTGCCCATTTAAGTTTCACTTCTTTGCAAGTCCATGGGACTTGATGAATTTTCCTGCTGAACAGGGGGAGCAAAAGCAGTCATGAGCAACCACCAGGAGGCAAAATCTCCAACCAAGACTAGGGATCCAAGATCTGGTGTTCCTCAAAGTATGCTAATTTAGCTTGTCCAGTTCCTGTAACCAAAGTAGAAAAGGTGTCCTATTTACTTGTAACAAAATATCAAACAATGAAAGATTAAAGTTTGTTGCCTATTTTTACCATTTGGAAATGTATTTTTTTATAACCTAAAAGATTCCTATTCTAAATTCACGGTTCAAATTTGGATCTACAGGCTCCTCATTAGCCACACCAAACATAAGCTCCTGAAGAGCCAGCAAGCTGGGGAACAGAGCTTTGAAAGTCAATGTGTTGAATCCAGATTTCTAAGGATAGCATGATACATGTCTTCAGATCCAAAGTAGGTGTAATTCTTCAAAGGTTACACCAAGTGATATCAGATTTATGGCCACTACCTAGAGGCTCCTGCTTCAGCTAAAAATCAATTGTCCTTTACACAAATGTCCTCATGTCCTGCATAAATAAATACATAAATAAGTACATCCATTTTGGTAATGAAAAATACTCTAAAATTAATAGTTCTGGATTTCACTGAAATATGAGAACCTAAAGGGAATTAAACCCAAGAGTAGGGGACAGAATTATGTCAGCGGAGTGTGGAAGTATTTCCTCCTACTAGTACCACGTCATAAGGCAATAATTTGGTGATCAGCTTATGGAGACCAAGAACTGGTATAGAATTATTCTGACTTCTGTTTCTTTGGGCAGTCTTTGAGTTTCTAACGTTTAAAATAATTACTAACCAGGGTAAAATATCATACTGCCAAAGTCATCAGGCAACCACTACAGATGCCTGCACTTCCCTACTCCCATCATAAATATCTTTAAAGTCTGCTCTTAGTCACACAGTGACATTTTTGGCAACAAGGCAGTGCCCCGAGTGCCTGTGATATGAACTTTGCACTTTCAAGGAGGCATAGGTAAACCATCCCATGCACTTTTCAGTCTTTCAGAAGTCATGGCCAGGCCAGCTCATATTTCACACTGACCAACACTGCACTATTGTTGAAAAGATAGCAAAACAGTCCATTCTAATGCAGAATAAAATAGTGGAACTGCAGCCTTGGTTCTGCACTTTTCAAAGTAGAGCTCCTGTACTCTTGACATCCCTATCAACTTCTACAGGGGCTGTGGCAGAGACAGCAAGGGCAGACTCTTCCTCTGCTGGTTTTCTACCCTGAGCAATGAGACTGCTTTGCCTGCAATCACTAAAATTTATGTTGTAGAATATGATTACTGATTGTTAAGTGTCATAACACTTAAGAAACCATAGTTTTGCTTTATCTAGCATATCTAGTTTGGCCTTAAAATTGTGATAAATTGAGAATTGGTATACATAGTCCCTTTTGTTTCAATGCAAAAGGCTTTTGCAAAAATACATAGATCCTAATCTTCAATAAGTGGATAAACCAAATTCGTTCATAATAATTCTTAATTGGCAATAGTGGGTTATTTAAAGACAGGCATTCCAAGTTATTTATTATGGCTTTGAGAAATATTTGATACACTTTTGTTGTGGTTTAAAGCTGGCTGTAAGGTCAGCACCACACAATCACTCTATTACTCCACCCCCCAGAGGGATAGGGGAGAGAACTGGAAGGGTGAAAGTGACAAAATCTGTGGGCTGTAATAACACGGTTTAACAGGTAAAGCAAAAGCTGCACATGCAAGTAAAACAAAAAAAGGGAATTAATTCACGATTTCCCCACAGCAGGCAGGGGTTCAGCCATCTTCAGGGAAGCAGGGCTACATCACATGTAATATTCACTTGGGAAGACAGACACCATTACTCTCAGTGTTATCCCTTCCTTATTCTCCCCCAGCTTTATATTCTGAGCATGACACCCTATGGTCTGGGACATCCCTTTGGTCTTCTGGGGTGAGCTGTCATGGCTGTGTCCCTTCCCAACCACTTGTGCCTTCCCGCTGGTGGGGTGAGGAGCAGAAAAGGCCTTGGCTCTGTGTAAGCAGTGCTCAGCAGTAATTAAAACATCAGTGTGTCATCAACACTGCTTTTAGCACAAAACCAAAAGGGAAGAAATGTAACTCTATCCTAGTCAAAACCAGTACAACTTAAAAAATAAAATCATTCTATTAAATAACATCTACCTTCTTCACTGTAATGAAATTTATCTTTTTTATAGAAACAACAGCATCAAAAAGAAGTTACAGGAAAATAGATAAGGAAATTAAATCTAAAAGCTATGTTAAACATAATTAACATTGTGACATAAACTGACAAAAGCCAGGAAATTGAAAGCTAAGGCTGACACTATATCTATAATGCTCTCTGTTTTTCTATGACATGACTTAAAGCCAGAGTTACAGCCTTAACTTTAAATTTCCTGTCTTTTGTCAGTTTGTGTCACAACCTTCGTGTTATTTAAACATAGATTTTGTGCATTTAATTGTATATTACCCTTTTTACTGCTGATTCACATTTCAATAAATCAGAACCTTTTAAAAATAGCTTTCAAAAAGACCCTACATGAGTCTGAAGTTGTCCCAGTCTTGCATTTGACCTTCACTACAAATTTTCTTCAAATGAAAGTTAGCAGAAAATCTTAATTTTCTACTAAATTGTGAAAACAAGCTCTTGCCAAACACAACTATTTTATGAACTGCTTGTGATCAAAATAAATCTCTAGGAGAAAACAGCAAAATCTATTTTCAGTGGAGAAACCGTTTTTCTATCATAATTGTTATTTATTGCATCTGTAGATCCATCTCATTAATAATTTTATTTTCCGGGCTGTGGCAAAAGGATGATAATAACTGTCTCTGTGGAATTAGACAGATGATTGTAAATGTTCTGCATGGGCCTCAGATTTCTTGTATAAATAATACACTAACTTTCACGCAAAAAATCATTACTGTTGCATCATTTTAAAGTTGCAAAAGTGGACAAAATGTGCTTCTACAAAATATCAGCAGTTTCAAAGCACAAAAAGTCTCAAGAATATTTGTATTTTATTCTGTTCAGAGAACAGAAAAAGCAAGAACAAATTAATTTTTAACATATATCTGCTTGAAACTTACTATTTTATTCCAAAAGCTTATATTTTTCTCATCTCTGTGTAGATACTAGGTTAACATACAGAGGTGATAATTTAAAAGATAAATAAAATAGTTTTGTCAAGGTACACCACAGACTGCTTTTAAAACTGTTTAGTACAGGTATATATATATTTTTAATAAAAAACTCATAAAGATTTTAAGTCTTAGAGACAACCTAATCTCATATTAACTGACAAGATATTCCACCATTTTAAAAGAAAAGTAACAAAATAATAATAATGCCTGTGTAAGAGAAGAAAACCAATTGAAAGCATCTCATTAGTTCTAATTCAGCCAGTGAGTAGACAGTAAAAAGCATATTAGAAATCTTTTTCTGTAAGCCAGTAACATTAGATATGAGAAAGCTACATTATTATTTCATATGTGATTAAAGGGACACATTTATTCAAAGAATTTGTTGGAATTACACCAAGAATCTTCCTTTGGGAATAATTTTACCTGGTGATGCACATCCTTCTCTGGTATAAATCCCCCAGGCTACTTTGACTTGATTTATGACCACTAGGAATGAGACTCTTTTTTCCTACAGAGCAAAATTTTTGTTCCTTAAAAAGAAGAGCCTCTCAGAAGAAATGCCAAGATGAACAGTAAAGGAATCTTAATTGCAGTGCTTGAAAAGTACATATTTTCTCTAAATGTATTTATATAGTCAATCCTTTTTAAACAAACATTCTCTGAAGGCCTAAAGTATGTTACACAGTTTAGAATATAGCCTACTAGATACAGTATAGTGCAACAAATTAAATATTTCCTGATGAAAAAATCTCTGACCTAAAACCAAATTAATTCACATCAAATCTCTACATAGTCCAAACATAGACTATGACAAACATAAGACACATCCACACAGAATGTGTCTCATAAGCAGGCAAGTCTAATAAGATGATCCAGAGTTCCCCTACCCAGAGCATACCTAGACCCAAAGATGAGTCTCTAGGTATCTCATCCCATTACCCAAATGAACATACATGCCATTTGGCCTGGGCTTGACTCCCGGCAGCTGAATTCCAGGATAATTTTCACACTCCAAAGAGGATCACATGCATAGTAAATGAAGAAATAAATTAAGAAAACAATTAACCTGCACTTTCTCTCAGCTCATTTGTGTTCACAGCATAAACTCAGTAGTATGACATACCAGTGGCCATGGGGAAAGTATTTGCCTGGCCAATGCAAACACTGAAATCTGAGCTTGTCTCACTAGGCAGCCTGTAGTATCAATGGAAAAAATATAAATAACAGCAGTTCTTATGATGCACAGTAATCATCAGAAGCAAGTTACCTGGCTTACTACAAGTGGCAGTTCATCTCTCTTGACTTAAAGGCAGGTAAATGTGGAAGGCTCAGATGTAGATGATACAAATCCCACCTTCAGTAACTGAAACTGTAACTGTAGTTTTGGTTTGGTTTGGTTTGGTTCGGTTTGGTTTGGTTTGGGTTTTTTTCCCAAATAAAAATAACTTAAAATCAAATATGCAGACCTTGTTGGCCATTTATCTCACTCTTTTGTGTTGTCTTCCAGAGTCCTAGTCTTCGATAAATACCACAGGAAGACTTTTAACCTGTTGCTCGATGCCATTATAAGTACTATTGTTTTAGAAATTGATATAGGAATAGATCAAGCAACAGGTTCATTTCAAATAGAAGCTGAGGTATGTGTGAAACATGCTTTCTCTAGTCTGAAACAGAACTACCTTCAAATTTACATTAAGGATGCAACTGATTTATGTGTAAAATGTATGCTTTCTCTCCCTATAGGCCATTGTTGGATAAATTGTCCTTTCACCATTTCTGCAAATCTTGCATGTGCAATAAAGATTTTTTGGCAATGGTTTAGAGGCTTCCTCCCCCACAACTTCTTATGAACTCCATCTGGCCAGAATGAAGAATCTAAGTCAAACATTACATCAAATCCCCAAGTGATATACTCCTAAATCCATTGTTTCTCGTAATGTTTCAAAGAATTAGGAAATTGAGGGCTTAGTAATATATTGATAATTAACACAGCAGATGTTGTATAAGACTCGGCTGCAATAGCTTCTTTTTTTCTGAAAAGAAAATAAGTACATTAAGCATCAATAAAGACATCCCTGCTTATGGCAGGGGAGTTGGAACTAGATGATCTTAAGGTCTTTTCCAACCCTAACTATTCTATGATTTTAGTGGTATTATTTTAGGGTTACTTTTTTTAATAGTTTAGCCTTATAAATGCCTCATTTCAGGTCTGAAATGAAGATATTTATCAGTCTTCTCAATCTGCTCTTTATTTTTTTTTATTTTCATCTTATTTCATTTAAATTCAAAATGAATCCATATTTTCTGTGATTTATTGGGTAACATTGTAAGAAAGGCAAGACAGTAACCTCAGGCAAACCATATGTAGTGAACAGGTTCCAGAGACACATTATTGCTTTCTACCAGCGGTAGGTTAGCACTGGCAGTCTTCCTTCTGAATAGGTTACAACTGCTATCAGATACATCTGTTCAGCATTTTATTGCAAAGAGAATGTAATGCCAAAACAATGCTAAACTTGGATTGCCCATTTCCTGAGATTACTGCTCTCAGAAAGTTCATATAAAGTTTTTCTCTCTGTAATTTTAACATCTGACAAGCAAAATCTGAAGCAATATTTTAATTTCATACATTATCCATAAACTCCTGCAGAAAAATATAACTATAATTAGGATAATCACTGTCATCTGCCAGGAGAGAAAATATATTCCAGAAATAATTTATGCTGAATATCCTATTTGGGGGCTTTTGTTGTTGTTTTTTGTTTTAATGTAGAAAGCCTACATTGCTATGCTCTCCACCTTGCCTGTTAGACCTTTATATTTTAATAGAGAAATAGTTCAGGTTTTATATCATACTGTTCAACTATTTTCGATAACATTTTTAGGGGGATTTTGGTTTAAACTGACAATCTTAATAAAGCCTTTCTACTCTCTCTATAGCATAAGTCCATGCAGCCTTGTAACATACTTCAGACAGTCCTCAGGTGCTGAGATGAAAAAAAGTCAATACGGACAATCATGGCATTAAAAGTCAGTCTCACTATGTTTATCTTCCTGAATGTCAGTGTCTCCCCATCAATACAGATGATCAAGACAAGAAGGAACTACTCTGAGTTGAGTGGGGTAAAGCCTATAACTTAACAGCATGATAAAGGCCAACTCTGGAACATCTCCTCCCACTGACTTGCTTGCTGTCCTACTGCACATTAGTGCAAGAGGAAAGTATTGGGTCCTATAGTCATGGCTCAAGTAATCTATGTACTAATACATAGCACCCACATGTACAATGTCTCCAATTCAGATGGTCAGCTGTAGTTTAGACTAAAAGTGTACACAGCAATACATGCTCAAACTCACCACTGACCATGGTTGGGGACAAGGAGCTGTGGCAGCTTTGCATCCGTCAGAGCTCAGGTAGTGGTAACACCCTGCACAATGCAAATCACAAGATCCTGTTTCATCACCTGACTTCTCCATCCTCCACAGTTTATTTGCAGACAAGTCTCACTGTTACCTAGGCAGTGCTCCATTTTGCCCAAAATGAGGGCTAATGGACAAAAAATAGCTGAAGAATGAGCAGAGTAAGTTTTACTTTCACATTCTGGCATTAATCCTATGTATGTCCAAACACAAGAGAACTGGTGAGTGAATTAGAAAATTACCTAAAGCAAGGTAAGGCTGAGTCATTTTTTCAAGGAATAATGCACTAGTTTGAACAGTGTCTCCAATGTTAAATTTAACACTGGAGGAAAAGTAGTTGAACTCATTTTTATAAAGATGATGGAATATTTTTATGTTCCTACCTCCATCAGGGATTCAACATTGCACTTGCAGTTTTTATCTCTTGTTATTTCTCTGTAGCAGGTTTTCCTAGGAGGGTGGGAAAAATATGACCCAGCATGAAATGCCAAATTGATATACTATTATAGATATTTCTTACTACTACCACTTTTATTAGTCAAGAGTGTGAGGTTTCATGAAGGCAATTTTTGTGGACTTTCAGAGATACAAGAAGAATGAGTATAGCTATTGCTCTTGTAAGTGCAACATCTTTTCTTATTATGCGTATTTCCTGCTCCCTCTGTTTTAGAGGAATTTTTTTTTGGTGATCCAAAGATTTAACAGTTCCATAACAACTCTAATTAAGCACAAGCTCTTCTAAAATATATCCTGCCAGACCAGATGTGTGTGTGATGATGTACATCCGCTGGAACAACTGACAGCATTTTCATAGTCCTTAGGTATTAAGCTTGTGGTCTACAACCCCTCAGATTCAGAAAAGCCAGGGGACGAGCAATTTTACTTATATCCTGAAACAGGAAAAGGAATGGAGCAAAGCTTTCTCTTTTCTCATTTCATCTAGGTGATGCACACAAGAAGCCAAATCAGTTCAGTCTGAATTATATTGCCTTCCCAATAAGTAACTTGCCCACTTTCTTCATACTACACAAAATTTAACATAGTGTACTGAACTGTGCTATATTATACTATGCTACACTATGCTATGTTACCCTATGCTACAATATACTATTTTTACAGAGTATATCCAGAACACTTATAAAGAGAAGGCTAATTTAAAATACATTATTATTTGCTCTTTTTTGGAAATAGCTTTTTTGTGACAGATCATTTTTAAGGTTTCATTTCCATAACCCCTTGAAAAGCAAAATAGAAAATACATTATTTATTTAGCTTGATGTTCTAATAGTATCAGTCAGACAACTGAGGAAAGGACAGTGGTCTTGAAAGCTTCTAAAGTTATGGGGACAGAAATATGCAATTGATTTCTTTATGGAAATAAATATGTTTAAAATCAGCCTACTAGCATAGTTTGATAAAGTAGCTAAGATTAACATTTGCTTTAATCTCTATTAGGGTTTAATCAATCTCTGTTAAGTGTTTAAAATGTATTTCACTTCACAATTAAAATTCGTGAAACTGACTTAGTTGACACATCATTTGTCAGCACCACTGCATCTGATTCATGTAACATGAGGGTTTAGGAGAAATTTCTTAGAGCAGATTTTTAATGAATTATCCTGCATTGATTGATATCTGAGCAAACTTTGTGAGTTACTTGCATTTCTTTATCACTGTGACTATCTCTCACCTCTGATTCCACTACCTGTTCAATCAAAGCTGATAGCTATCTTTTCCTTTCATCAGATATATAAATACCAGTCACTGAATCAGACAGTAAATACCAGTCTTACAACTGTCCTGAAATGCTCAAGTTCAGTGTATCACTATTGCAGCTGAATGAACATCCAGGAAGGAATTTTTTGCTTTCTTGTGAGAAAATCTCCATAAATTCTCCAACATTATAATTACTAAACTGCTGGAAAAATCATACAAGGCAATTAACATCCTCAGCTTCTTGCTATCTCAGTGCAACTCAAAGCTGTATCAAGGGAAGCACATTAAAAACTCACTTAAAAGATAAAGAAATCAGTTGCATTCAACATGGCTCATCATCAGTGGCACTCACCTGTATTCTTGCCCAAAGTGACTCACACTCATAAAACTGGGATGAAAAGCAGGCCATGCTCCACTCTGAGTTAACATAATTGATCATAAGAGGACAGTGACACAGTCTTGCAGCCACACATTAGATGGTAGCAGTAAAACAGAGAGAGGCTACCCTGAATCCTAACCACTGAAACCCAAAACAGCTTTTCTGGTGCACCCTTCCTGTGCAAAAATTTTTTGTTTGTTACCATTGTTATTTAAGGGAAATGCCACAAGTAGTGACTAAAGCCTAAAAGAAGGTAATCCAAATAGCTTCACAATGAAACACTAGGGGGTACTAATGGGGCTGAAATTACATTAGTAACTCCTGTGTTACCGTACACTGATTAATACTGAAAAATACATAGGTAATCTGATCTGGTTGGAAAATCTAAAAATGACAGGAAATTCAGAAGAGGTTAAGTCTTTTATAGCGTGCGCTGAAATGCTCAAATGCTTTCTACAGCAGCAAAAGACTCTTTCACAGCTGTTTTCCTACACAAAAATGCAGACATATTACAGATTTATATTAAAAACAGTCAACCAAACAAAACAAACCCAAAACCCATTGAGAAGCCCAGAACAAAAGCAAACTGTTTAATCTTCATCTTGTGTGTTGATATTAGAGGAAGGAAATAATAAATTCTATCTATGACCAGGCATGGACCTAGTATACTATAGGTCAGTCTCATTTATTGTACATATTTATGATTTTCTTATTTTCATAAACAGTGACTACCTTAATGTTAAGCATAACACTTTGTCAGTGAAACATATCAACTGACATGAGACTAGTCTAATCTAAGCCACTGGACAAGCTGCTAATAGATATTCAAATCTCAGTACAGCTACATTTACTTTCCCCTGCTAAGTATAAATGTGTTTGGTATTCACTGCAGCTGGTGTTACTCAAATGATGCTAATGATAGTTTATCTGCTTCCCGCCCTTGCATAGCTCAATCCCTATATTTAAATCAGTGACGCCAAAAAAAGAAAATTATACAAGATATCCCAGATCTAAAGTTAATCTTCAGTTCTGGCATCACTCACCTGGATGTGGAAAAATATTCCACTCTTTGGCAGATGCAATTGCTGTCATAAATGCTCATATAGATGCCTTTGTTATGTCCTCAGCCATTGACTTTTACTTTGCAATAAAAAAATGCTTCTGAAGTGCAAAATATGTGCTTGATTTATTGCTTTTCTTTCCTCTCCCTTTTACTGGTAAAACAATCTTGTTGCCTTGCATAGTATATTACTTAGAGTAATTTGATATTCATTAGTAATGAACTCTAGGACCACTAGGTATTTGTTGAAATTTGCCTCTGATGCTTCCAGCTAAGTTTTCTCACTGTCAGCCTTCTCTGTTTTCTAAAACTGGAATCTTCTCACCCATCTTAATGCCCAGTCAGTGAGAAGGCTCTTTCTGCAACAGAATCTCCAGCATTTCAACCAGCTCTGCATCACCAAATGACAAATTCATCTCAAAAAAATTTGTTGGCATCAAACTGGATTTTTCATGTTAATTTTGATTACATACAGGGCACTTTCAAATGTGGTTGAAACTGATTATCTTCATTCAGCCAATGCCAAAGTAGCTGTTTACTAGCATATGGACAGATATTACATCTAAGTGAAAAAAAAGTGGAATCATCTTTTTTTTTTTTTTTTTCCTATATAGATTTGGTCTTTAATGAGCACAGTTTAACTCTGTAAAAATGTTATTCCAGATCCACAAAAAGTATAAGTGGAATTCTGGCTCATGCTAAAACCCGTTTGGCTTCATGAAAGCTAGTACCATCGTTACAAAATAAAGACAAAGAAAAAATTGATAGAGACCTGATTTTCTAAGCTTTTGATTCTCTACAGTTTAAAAAGAGTCCTGAAATTTTAGGACAACTTCTAATTTCTCACTCTAATCCTGACATGTGCCACCCCAGGTCCAGGACACCACGGAGTTGGGCCATCCAAGTTCACAGAAGTGCATGATGGAAGACTGGCCTTTGTAACCAGAAACTTGCTCTGCTTCAAATTGTGCTAAACTAAATACTGAAACCAAAACTGTCCACAAAAGATCACTGCTTTCACACCCTGCTCAAATCATTAGGCCAACATCCAAAATAAATTAAAAAATTGGTTAATAATAAGTTAAATTAACTTTAGGGCTTTACAGTATCCTAACAAAATGGAAATCTACAACAGAAACATGAGAATCCCAGAGATGATAGGTTAGATTTATTGAGATACCTACTTTGTTCCTGGGACTCAAAGTAATATACTGAGCTATGGAGGTGTTTCAGCCTTCTCAGAGGCAATTCACTATGGCTGTGGCACTATATTTATTGTACTGCTCTATGCTGTGCACTCCAGGTGTACTGTTAGACCACTGAAATCATCATCATTAATCTGCTTGTCTGTGACACCCATCCAGACCCATCTATCAGCCCCATGCCTCCCATGCAAGTATACATACAGAGAGATGTAGTGAGTCATTAGCACTGCACCACTGATGTGACAAAACCTGGAGCTTAAATATGATAATTTTGATTTATGAGAAAAATAATACAAATATCTTATTAGAGCTCTAACAATATTTCTCTATGATGTAAACCCTACAAATTAGGCCTATTATGCAGTTAAATGTTATTCATGCATGCAATATTCCTAAAATTAAAAATTAATCAGAAAAAAAAATTATGCAGTTTATAGTTGTCATTATTATGAAATTCTCATGCACTCTATTTAAGTTTCAATGTTGATTGTATCCCCAACACATGAGCAAGCTACAGGGCTACAACATACAATTTCTTTACAGAAGACGAATATACAGAGATACATATTTATAGTATAGCAGTTTGGCAAATTTTTGCTTGTCCAATCTGCTGAAATGAATAAAATTTTGTAGTGCAGCAAACAAAACTTGTTAATTCACCATGACTATTGATTACTGCGAAAAAGGCAGAAAAATAGGCATTTGCCTCTCTGCTGGCAAATTTTAATGACAATTTTGCAAGGCTATATTATGCAGTCATATTACAACAATTTGCAGTAAATCAATTATTTCCTACACTTCCCATTAGATTAAAGTTGCTTGAAGCTAAATATTTTCCTGATTTACACTTACTGAAACATGGGATCACAAAGATTTTAGATTTTTATTTGTGTGTATATATATGTATGTATATATGTGACTACGTATATTCACTGTCTGGCTATAGTCAAAGGATTTTGCCTTCATCCCCATGTTTCAAAACACAGAGAAGTAGATGCTAATATTAAGCCACAAAGAGAAAAGAAAACGAAAATCCGTGTGTTGGTTAGGTAGATCTACTCAAGGTAACTTGAACACGATAGATTTCTTATTACTAATTCCTAATAGTTCTTGCTGTCTGTCTCTCAAATATCCATCTTTCTTCTTAATTATAGTATGTTATACTTTTTACACATTGTTTAGTGTAACATCCTTTGGTTTTATCTAGTAATGGAGGAATTACTTTTGCTTCACTTTAACTTTCTGCTTCTGCAAGCTCTGACATTTTTATGCTAAAAGACTTCTTTAAAATGCTATTTTACATGTCCAGACTTTTCTATCCCCAATGAAATGGTCAAAGATGAATATGAGAAAGTTCATGGGAAGCACCAATGCTTAACAAACAAAATATAAAAAATACAAATTTATACAAGGATGCAGAGTATTGAACAATATATCACGAAAATGTATCCTTTGAATGACATTTGGAGTCTGGGATTCCAGCCAAAAAGAAAGCTTTTAGGTTATGTTGTTTCAAGATCAAAAGAGCAAAAGTTTTTTATAATCTATCAAGTAAGAGCTAACAAATTTACAGTATGTTTTCTCTTGCTCTTTCAGTCTTCAAGAAAATATTAGGTAGGAAGACAATAAGAACAGTCTGAAGGAAAAAAAGATGTAAACATATTAAGTATATCAGAGATATCCAAGTATTTTATAATATTGGTTTTACTGAATGATTGTGTAGCTGATTAGATAGATGAATAGGCAGATCAAACACCCAGTGATGTCTTGTTAATTTATTATATTTCTATTCAGATGTCTATCCAGATAGATAGACATCTTTAGGAGTGCTATTGCAGCTAAGTATAAGGGGAATAATAACTATTATGTTGTACAACTTTGTTCCACCTTGCAAAAAGCAACAGGAAAGATGAAATAAGAAGCAAAGATGAATAAAACTCAGGTCTGCTTTTACAGCTTTGTTGAGCTCAATTTATGTATCCTTCATACATTAGTTCATATGGAGATGCTCAATACAAATACAATTGGAATTTAAGACCCTTAGAATCATAGAATAATAAAATAGTTAGGGTTGGAAAGGACTGTAAGATCATCTAGTTCCCACCACCCTGCCATAAGCAGGGACACCTCACACTAAACCATGCCACCCAAGGCTTCATCCAATCTGGCCTTGAACACTACCAGGGATGGAGCATTCACAACCTCCCTGGCCAACCCATTCCAATGCCTCACCACCCTAACAGGAAAGAATTTCTTCCTTATAACCAATCTAAACCTCTCCTGTTTAAGTATGAACCCGTTACCCCTTGTCCTGTCACTACAGTTCCTAATGAAGAGCCCCTCCCCAGCATCCCTATAGGCCCTTATTGTATTTTCAAGACAACTCAGCAAGCACACAGATTTTTTGGGGCCTGTTTCCACCCAGCATTTGTTCCTTAGTGGTCTGAGGAATACTCTGTTCAAGGTTTAAATTCCTTCCCCAACCTTGACATATATAAACCTGGGCTAAATTTAACCTACTTGCTTCCAGGCCAGACTTTTTTGACATTGGAGGAATCTTCAGCTAGCAAGCTTTGGCTTCAAGGGAAGTCCTGGATTAAAACATAAAAAATAGCCTACTATTAGTGAAGTAGTACCCTTTCCAATAATTACAACAGTTTTCAAAAAAAAAAAAAAAAATAATAATAACAAGGCTAGAATGGGAAAACTGAAACTTGTAAAGCAAGTAACTTTTTTATACCAGCATACATGCTACTGTCATGTTAAATCATCTTTTGCTGGTTAGAATGATTTTACTCTCAGATACAGATGAATTTGTCAGCCAAGAAATATGTTGATTGCTTGTGTGCTTGATGAAAAGGCTTAAGATTGAAGCTGATAGTTAGGAATGGGAAGAGATACAAGGGCTGGACTTTGAATAAAGGGGAATCTACTATGGCCAGTTTACCATTGCTTGTCAGCCTCAGTAATCATCTGTACTGCACAGAGCAGGTATATACCATTTCAATTCCAGGACTAAAATACTCCATATGGAGTACTCGCGAACAAGTGGTGTGAGATGACCCCTACTGTCCTGCAGTTTGTGCAAATTTTACACTTGCAGAAAGAAGCATGAAACACAGCTTTTCTTGCTTGATAAGGCTCTCAGGTTTGAAGTGTAGATGAGGGTATATGGCAATGGTCTAGGAAATGCTGACTCACAAACTAATCTGTTTCTTTCCCTACATCTCTCCCTGTACTTCCTGAAATCCCATAGTAGTTTGGGAGCAGGATGGTGGCATCTTCTGTACTTGGAATTGAGTGCTAATGAGTCATAATAATACATGTTTTGCATACCTTACACAAATTTATTTCTTATGCATGCCTGAATATTTTAAAATAAGATGCTGTCATGAAAGCCAAGATCACATTGAAGCTAATTATGAGAGTTTTTTAAACTTTATTCCTATACAGACAGTTTTAAAAAAGATTTCTCTCTGAAGAATTCTCTTTACCTAGACAGCAGGCCCTAATTTTTCATGTGCTGTTGTCATTTATGTTAATAAAATCTCCTCCTGTACTTTTCTGCCTCAAACATATGGGTGCAGAAGAAACCACCAACACACCTGCAATTTTAATTTAGTGATACAGATTAGCTTATTCTTGCCAGACAACATCAAGCCAAAACCACAAGCTTTATTTACTCTAAGTCTCAGATGTCAGCAAACATATGTCAGACTTTAGGGTATATTCCCCTAAATCCTAGCTCCTTCAGTTACAGGATGGTCAGGATTAGGATTTCATAATGCCTTAGGCTGGCAAATTGAAGGTTTGCTAATCTCATGCCCATATTAAAAAATGTGCTGGATCTATCAGACCTTTGGCCACAGTACTCACAATTCCATTGAAGCAAAAGCAGTCTATGGGAAAAATAATATGGTGCTGGCTGTACATTCACAGGTTGGGAATCTGAGAGTGAAAGGAAATGAGCTGTAGAACTGCAGAGCAACTGAGGAGTATTAAAATGCTTGGATTCTGCTCAAAGCCCCTCTACATACACTCTTTGATATACTATATGTGCATAGGAGAACCCATGTCATGCTATAATACAGTGAATAAACATATGTTTGTGAAACCTATCTCCACCATATTAATTGAATATACATATCAGCTGATTCATTTACCCAGAGAGGGAAAATTCAAAGGACAAAACTTCATTAGAAATATCACATCCTGCAATTTCATATTTCATGTAAACTTTATCTGACACTACTGGAAAAAAGAACCATAACTACTTAAACTCTTTCAGATCTTGTTAGGATTTCTAAAATGTCATTCTAAAGGGTAAAAGGCTAGCAACACTGTTGACTAGAGAATGAGATGCTCTCTATTGCATAATGTATAGTCTTTTAAATACACTTTGTCTTGTATCTGCATTCAGTATAAACTCACAGTATGTGATAGATACACTCACTGTAGCTAAAAATAAGTACAGCCTGAATCATAGAACTGTTCTGCTCACTCTTTGTGTGTGCAAGTGAATGAATACAAAGTTAGTAGTAAAATAGACTGGTAGCTGATACTTCTTTTGTTGTCTGTCTATACTATATGTGAATATAGAAAATCCTGTTTACACCAAAACAACCACCACTAAAAGAAACCCCTACAAAACAGTTGCCATTTTAAAGAATAGTTCAGTTCCATAATGCTAAAAATAAATCATTGTTCTTCACTGGAAATTATGTTTGTCCTTTTCCAGATTTCTTTTTTAATCCTGGAATATGTGTTTTTAGTCCTGCAGACTAAAATGAGAAAAGAAATACTGGTAGTGCCTCTGTGTGCCTAAACTTTCCAGTTGGTATCAGAGATGCAAGATGCCTTCTTGGCCATACCTGTGATATGCTGATGTCTAGATCTAAAGTCCCATCAAATAAATTGCATTAGTTAGGTGTCTAAAGTTCCAATATAATAACATATATGAAGCAGCTGCACAGTGTTTGAAGTTGGCTGCTTACCAAATTTAATTAGAAATTTCTCTGTTTAGAGCAAAATTTTTACAGACTAAACAAGTGTGAAGAATCCTTCATCAAGTTAGAGTCTGTCTCTGTTTCTCAGCTACTTATCTTTGCAATCAAAGCAAGAAAAATATTCATTACAGGGCTCTGAAACACAGGACCTCGCCAAAGAACAGTAGCTAGAGAGTAGAAAATCACACATGAGTTACAGAGATTGTAGATTTTAAGCCTGAAAATATAGGACCAACCTTAGAAAGAGAAGGTTTGGACAAAAAGCACACAAAAGCTAGTTTTATTTGCACAGATTCTGGACTTAACTCGCTGAGGTAGCAGCTTAAGGTATGACAACCTCCTTCCCAAAACAGCTGCCAATTTTCTTTGCTTCTTCCTGATGAACAATATAGATTTCCTTCATAAAAATCATTATGGAGACTGATATGGATTGTCTCTGACAGTTCAGATAGGTTTTTCTCAATTATTTGAATGAATGGAGATTCTTAAAATCGTACCTTAATTTTTAAATCTAATGGATGAACTCTAGCTTCTCATGTTAGTTAATAGCCTGAACAGCTACATAAAGTCAAAACAGTATGGTAAGAAAGGATTTACATTTTTCTATATAGAGAACTAGATGTTTAAGTTCAAGGTCTAGACTTTTTCATTTACGTCTGCAGTACCTCTGTTGAAGAATACAACCTGCTTTTTTTCACAGTTTATATGAACATGTACGCACTATTACATTCAATAAACTAGTGTTTACAAGCAGGCAGTAAAATACTAAGAAAACAATGTTAGTAACTGTCCAGATATCAGGTTCTATATTAAATCTCTGGTTATTACAGCTTGCTGTGGAAACACAGCAGTTTAAGTGTTGAGTATTAAACAGTTCATGGTGTGCTATAAATTTCAGATGCATTCATATTATATAGTACTGTGGAAATCATAATCTGAAAGTCAGTTTCATTTGTGCAATGTGTGGTTTAGTAGAAGAAAAGCAGTTCAAGAGTGTGTGTCTTCCATTTTTACAAGGATTTTACAGGATTATTTAAATTGAAGGAAAAGCAGCTTCTAATGAAATTTGAGCTATAGCATGAAGAAAGGATCATAAGCAATAGCTGGGCTGGCTAAGCACTTAGTAAAACTAACTGTCTCAAGTTTATGACCAATTTAAATATTTTCTTTAACATTCCATTGGAGAGACACACACAACTAAATTGCCTTATGAGGTACTTGGGGCAATGCCATCACATAAATCACTTAACCTGGTTCTTGTGCTAAGGGATTTGATACCAGTCAGTTTTCAACCACTGATTATTTCAATTCACAATTATTATAGCAAGTAATGCAGGATTGTTTCCTTCGGTCACGGGGAAAGGTGCCTTCCTTTGTTTAACCTGAAAATATAAAACAGTGGGTAATCTGGAAAAAGAAGAGAAGATGCAAAGGGTGGACAACAAAGGGTGCTTCACTGCTTGCTCTTCACTTCTTAAGAAATCCCTTAGTCAAGACAAAAAGGAGTGGATCCAGCAAATAAACTAGTTTCAACAAAAAGCACACAGAGAGCCAAGCACTGTGCTGATATGGCTGAATGTACAGGGGACTCCAAAAAGCATTTGAAGAAGAACTTGGGGGCAGGATAGGAGGAAAAACAGGAAAAAGAAAACCTAATCCCACCATATATTTTTTCTATTTAGGCCATCAAAGGACCATGAACCAGCAATAAGGAAAACGGAAATGTTGCAACAAGAGGAGTCAGCAACCAAACTGACATTTCCTGTGGCAAGACAGAAACTAACCAAATTGCTGAATTAACTAATCATGCAATAACTAAACTGCTGATTTGGTTTAAATATAATACTAATTTAACATTTATCAAGCCATAAAGTAATAGATTAACAGTGATGGAGCTGTAGCAATTCTGGATCAGCACCCCAGAGGCAACAAATGATTGGGTTATGAGGAATCAGGGAGAGCCAAAGACCCCCAGTCATGGACATCTGAGGGGACAAAAAGGCAACTCAATGACTAAGAGGTGGGACCAATCAAAGACATGCAGTGTTGTTGAAGACCCCAGCAACTGAGACATGATTTCTAGGAAGCTTCCCCCCCCTTCTCCTCCAGGCCACCCTGACTCCTCAGCTAAGGCAGCCTGGGAACCCCCATAGCAGAGGGTTACAGCTTACAGGGCCAATAGAGTGGTCTTGCAGAATTTAGCAAGATAGGAGAATTTAGTAATTTGAGGATGCCTGTCACAGTTTATGTTCCTGTGATGCTAAAGTTTACCAGAGCTATGTTCTGGCAAACATACCCATCACAACTGTATGTGACATTACTGTGCTTGAGCAATTGCAGTTGTACCTTGCAACCCTTAAGTGATTAAAGGATCACTGCCATATGTACTTTTACCATGGTCTCTTTCTTCCTTGGATAACGCCATTCTTGTGCACATTTTGCCAACAGCTATCTGTATGAGTTGCTCTTCAGCTTGTCATTTCTAGGAGAAAGAAATTGGGTTTTATTTTTTACCTTAATTCACTATTTTGGAAAAGTATGTGTTTTCCCAGAATGTTGCCTCAGTCACAGGATCTGGTCAAAAAATATTATCCTAAATAAGATTTATGTTGGCAAACTCTACAGTGAAGCCAGTTTATTTATTTTTAAATAGTATCCAAGGCACTTAAGAAAGAATAAGACAGCACTCTTAGAGAGACCAGCCTGACTGATAGATCTGAAACAGACCACAGAAATATTTCTTTTATCCTATACAAGACTTCTGACATTTTGGGATTAACAAATGCATTCTAGCAAACTGCTATAGAAATTATCACCCTTCCATTCTTCTTTGCCAGAGTTTACTATTATTGAAGAGAGTAAGGAGAAACTATCAGTGACAGAGTATTTGAGCTAAAAAAATATACATGTTTTCTCCTGCTAACACTGCTGAGAGGCAGTAAACTCTTGGGACTGAATGCAAATCTGGGTTTAAAAAACTAAACTACCATAGCAAGGTTTACCAGTGCTTGGTAGTTAAAAATAATGGTTCGATAGTCATTTTGCATTAATTCAGTAGTATTGTATCTATTAAATGTTAGTCTAAATGCATAGTGTTAACTTAACAAAGGCTAGTTCTCATGAGTAGAAAAGAATGCAGCACCTACAGATAACTACCCATCTAGCAACACTTGAGAGGAACACAAGGGCTGACCCGTTGTTGAACTCACCCCATCAGGTTGTTAAAGAGGAAAGGCACAGAGAAAACTAGAAGACAAAGGATTTCAAATGGGTTTGAAAAGTCAATCTTGCAGAGAACAAAAGCAGTTACTCTAAAGAAATTGCACTCCCATAAAGACCACTCCTACAGTTAATAAAGAAACCCAAATTCCTAGGTTTCAATGCAGGGTGGGGACAGACTGAATATAGATATTCTGGTTGTTGCAAACTACCCTTTGTTAGTGTATGGTGGTCCTACTATTAAACAACACTTCAAGACACCTGTCTGGTCACAATTTTCATCACTGGTCATGAACTCCAAAAGCAGCAATGGGAGTTTAAACTGATCCAGGGATTTCACACACCAAATGGCCATAGGAATTACAACGGAAATGCATTGTCTACCAGGATCAGTGACAGCCCACACCTGATCCCCATTGAGACACAGTCAAAAAGGGAACAAAAGTTAAAATAGCCTTGTAGCCAGAAATGCAATGCTGTAAATATTGTTTCAATAGTACTTTTCTTCCTGGAAGATCACCTTTAATGATACTGCAAGTACTATTCTTAAATTAGTCCTGCTTATTTAAGAATTGCTTTTTTACTTTATGCAATTTAATCTAGAAAGAATTACTTGCCAGAACAGCCCACATGTTAAAATTCCTCATCAATAACATTTACCTTCTTTTGTCATTGCAATAAGACATGTTTTGAAGCAAGAATGCTTTAGATTTAAAATTAGGGCTGCTGATGGTCTTCATACTGGAGTTACCATCATTTTGTTTATTTTGGGGGATACACAGAGTATAGCATATTACCATTGTGCACTTGGCAGGAAATTCTTTGAAGAGCATCTACAAAGTACAAAACTATTCCCATGTTCTCAAGATTTATCACTCCAGCAATGGTAGATAACACAACAATTAGTTAATGAGTCCAATTTTAACTTAGATTCGACCTTCTAATCTGACTTGCTTTGTTTTCTTGACAGGCAGCTCCAATAGAGGTAGTCTGGATCCTTAAGACCTTTGTGGTAAATTCCATGATTGCAGGCCTTCTGTGGGGGTTTCCAGCATTCTCTAAGGAAAAAGAGAAGACCATGAGAGTCAAACTAAGGTATTGGATTCAGTAATGTATTTGACCAACTCCCAAGCACTATTGTCACACTCAACCAATAAGAAATCCTACTCTCACCTCCTTTAGGGGCTCAAGTTAACAGTCATCTATTTTAGATTATTTTTATGTAGGTAACAGAGATTTGAAAGCAGCCACTGCCTTGAGATGTATTTGTTTCTGACTAAATTATGCTTTCTCTTGCCTTTAATAGAAGGTTATGTACATTTATAATGCCAAGGGAGGAGTGTCTAAATTGAACATTAGATACAACAGATTTTAATTTCTTATAATTAAAAATATACTGGCTCCTTTTTGGAGAAATTCCTCTGCTTAATGCTTGTGTTTTAGAATATTTTTGATAGCTAATATGCTTCAATAGGCCAGAGAAAAGAGGCTGAAGGTAAAGGAACAGCATCCAAAGGCTAGATGTTTAAAACAGCTAGGCCAGACAGCAAAAAGTGAGGAGCAAAAAGGTTCCTCACCAGTCTACAGAAAAACAAGAGCAGTCTGTTAGATATGTATTTGCCTCTCCTCCCATCCAAGGGCAATCTGATTCCCAGAACTCTCCGTACTCAGCAGAGAATCCCAAAATCTCTTTTTCTGGGGAGAGCTGGGATGAATACTCATGAAAGTCAGTGAAGATGTTCCCACTGACACTCCTATGCATGGTTTATGCATTTATTTAATATCATCTATGGGCTTTTTTTTATATCCATATTGTTATAGCTGTTGGTATTTATATACCCAAGTATAGTTACAAACATATAGACATGCTTATAACCACAATATAAGCATACCATATTAAAAGGAAGTTCTATGTTATAGCTTATCCTTTGCATGAAGACCTGAGTGCTACTGGACATGAGCGGGGGAACACAGATCTCTGGAATTTGCACCTCCTACCTGCAGGAGGCAAAGCAGCACAACATTGCATATCCTGGTGACTGACTACTCCTGGGGCTACAGAGCCTCTCTCATGGGAGAAAAAAACAGTTTTAAATGAAAAAGAAACCTCTTTTAGTTCTATTTCAGTAACAGTTGGCCCAGTAGGAAAATTAGGCAGCACCATTACAGGAGCTATAAAAATTCTCTGCAATTAACACATAGTGACTAAATCACAGTCATCTGCTGATCCCATCATTATTTTTTGTTTATCAAAGAGAGTCTGATGCAAAATGAAGCAGCAATCAAAAGACAAGAACACACATCTCCCCCTTTTCTGTTTAAATTTCCCTCCTCCTAGGACAGGACACAACGTCCTGCCCTTGGCCTAGAGCTTGAGTCATCTCCTGGGAAGCCAAAAAAAAGGAAATTAAATCCTTTGGGAACAAGGCGAGCACTGAACCTGTCTTTTACAATGTAAAAGACAGATGGCTGCAGTGGAATTTTTCTGTGACTTTGCTTTGTAAGGAACCCAGTCATAAAGACATACATTTATTATGCTCTGAACAGGTCTGTCAGTAGTCCTGCTGACAGCCTTCGGCACTGATAAGCTTGCTTTCTGAACCTCCAGTACCCATATCCACTCCCTGCTCAAGCTGAGCAGAAGGACCAATGGCACTTAGGAAAATCCGTGGTGAAACTGAGGTTGTTACAAAGTGAGGAAGTGGAAAGGTTTGGTACAGGTTGGCAACAGGGCACACAAAAGTCCTATTGCATTTAGCCATTCATTGCAACAGAATGTTGGTCCAGTCTTGAAATGGATAAAAGATAAAAGAGTGACTCGCTTTTAATTAATAGCAGTTCATTGAAGATATTTACTCTTAGCACTATATTAGAATCATAGAATCATAAAATAGTTAGGGTTGGAAAGGACCTTAAGATCACCTAGTTCCAACCCCCTGGCATGGGTAGGGACATCTCACACTATATTCATGCTATACAGCTATTATAAAATTAACACTGAAATCTAGCCTATAGATTCTGCAGGCTTAGGCTTGGACCTGAGCTATATTACTAAAGTCCCAAATATAGCAGAGCATATTAAAGTATTTTTCCAGAAAATTAAAAAGATGAAGTCTCAGTCGTAAATCAAATCTCATCCTCATTAATGGGCTTATAGGAGGAGTTTACAGTTCAAATCCTTAAACTTCAAAAAAAATGCTTAAACTCCCTTCTCTAAAAATATTATCAATTACTAACTGTTTCATAAAGAAAATTTCTGTATTTAGTACCTGGGTCATGTTTTTGCTTTCACTTGGCACTGAGGACTCCAATGAAACAGTACAGAACTTGAATGAAAACAGCTGCACACATGGGGAAAACAACTGAATTTCCACCTCACACAACAAGCAACATTCAGGTACTGCAGTGCTGACGTACATGGCCCCAATTCATCCCATTTAAAAATAATACCAAGGGTTCTGGCACATCTTTTGTAACAACTTCCAGTGGCTATTGCAATATAAAAGTGAGCAACTGACTAAACACAGAACCCAATTACTGACAGATGATAGGAATAATTTTTCAAGCAAATCTTTGAGTAGTGAGTCTTCAAATATAAGCTGTCGAGCTTGATTTCATTGACTGACAGTTTTTAGCATTTGAGTAGGTAAAAAGCTGTGGAAATTCTTCATAAGCATTTTGAAAGTGATTTCTGACATATAAACTTTTGGCAGCAATTTTCAAGGGGGTCATCTAAAATGACTGATATAGTAGTTAGTGTGATGCAGGCGTAGCACATTTAACAGTCACTGAGCTTCGAATATGACACAGTATGATGCTAATTGCAGCACCGCAAGCAAGGCATAAAGGAGTTGCTCATAGTGCTTGACATATATTTTATGACTATGTAAAAGAAAGAGGCTTCAACTGGTAAAATCAGGGCATGGTACAATACCTCCACTACATTTTGCAAATAAGAAAATGGCGCTCACTAGCATGACCAAGACCATTAAAAAAAGAAAAACAAGATAAATCCCAACTAATTTTAAGGGGGTTTTAGATCCTACGTCACATACATTCTATTCTCAAATGTCACAAAATTATTACAGCTATTGTACTTTAGGTTTTCATACACACTAAGAAACATGTAAGCTGAAGCAGTAAGATTTTGATTCTGGGACCAGCTCCCTGCCAAAAACTCAGTGGTGTGAAGAATTGCTTCTGCTACATGTTGTTTTATTATAGCAATGTACATGATTTATACCAGGAGAAACCTTGGCTCTATGATTTTAATTTAGTTCCACTGATGGCTTTTCACTGGAACTACTCAATGCGCATGAACACAGCAAGTTATGTGTGTGACGACTTTTGCAGCTACAAGAAGGCTAATTGGATTGCACCATGAAATTCTTCCTGGAAATATTCTTTCTGAAGGGAATCTGGTGAGCCTTCTTATCATGTTCTGTACAGGTATGCAAAGCCTGAGATTCAGAAAAGCTACTTTTGGCATTAAGCCAATAGATGGAAAATATTTCAAATCTTTCTCTTCTTCACCAAAGGTATTGCCAATGAAGCTTCCAAACCATCACTATATTTTTGAAAGCTGATAGTGTATTTTATGGTACATAATAATCATATATTTGTCAGGAGCAGGTTTTCAGGTTTGTTTTTTCATCTCATTCCTAATGAATTTACTGTATAAGCCTCTGACTTTCATTCTAATTTTATATTTTCTTCAGCTTTTTGAGAAAACATCACTTCAAATCATAGATTGATGCATCCTTTTGAGGCCTGATCTTTGGTTAGAGTTGGAAGACGTCATGGTGATAGATAACGTACAGACTTTCTATCTTTCTGTTTTATCTTATGCTTTATATTAATTCTTTATGCTTATGTTTACATTTATTAGTTTGAAGCTTAATAAAACTGTGAGGAATAATCTTTTCTGTTTGTATTTTAATTTTTTTAAACTGGTCTTTCTTTCTGTGCTAGAATTCCTCTCCATTACTGGGATGGCCCAATCATTTAATGCATGCAGGATACCAAATTATCTTTTTACCCTAAGTACTAATGCTACACCCTGTGAAGCAACAGCTCCAGTCCTTGTTCTTTCACATGGACTATTTGCTCCACTAGTAATCTCAAGGGTAGCGTCTAGTGCTTGCTATTCTGCACTAACCACGCATAGTCAGTACTTGTACCCCCTTGTAGTACATCTTCACTCACTGGCCTAAGGGTCAGGGAGCAAAACACTGTTTGCATTGATAAAGTAGCAACAGATCACAGCAGCATTTCAGTGCTGATGTGACTTCAGTTTGCTATTAGGGGATTAAAGTCTTGACCAGTAATCAACCAAACATAGCAACAGAGCACAGTCGAACATGAAATACATTAAATGGCAAATGGCAGTAGAATAGGCAAATGAACTGTTTTTCAGCCCGCTAAAAGCTAGTAGCTCAATTAAAAGAATACCTAGTGTTGGTGTTAATTTATAAAGAATCTTTACTATCTTTCAAATGATTTGCTAATTTTGTGCTTGAAATGCACATTTAGCAGTATCCCAATCCTCCATAATGACATTTTTCCCTACAATTACAAATGTAATACCTCTGATGTGGCGAGGATTTAGCAGAATACTTCTTCTATCTTTGCAGTAAGTCCTCAGTTCAAATCTCCCTGCCATTTAATTTGGCCTGGGAGAACTTCTTAATTCACAAATTTGGAGATCTGCCCCTGTTGCAATCCCGTGCTATGCCAAGACAAGAGCTAGTCTGGCACTTGTCACTTTATGTATTCTGATTGCTACAAAATAAAAGAGAGATAAGCCAATAAAACATGCACAGGCTGCTTTGGAGGCTAGATCCTTGTCCAGAAGTCAGTAATCAGGAACACCTCACACTAAACCATGTCACCCAAGGCTCTGTTCAGACTGGCCTTGAACACTGCCAGGGATGGAGCATTCACAACATCCTTGGGCAACCCATTTCAGTGCCTCACCACCATCACAGTAAAGACTTTCTTCCTTATAGCAAATCTAAACTTCCTTCATTTAAGTTTGAAACCATTACACCTTGTCCTGTCACTACAGTCCTTAATGAACAGTCCCTCCCCAGAAGCCCTACAGCTGCCCTTCAGATACTGGAAGGCTGCTAGGAGCTCTCCATGCAGCCTTCTCTTCTCCAGGCTGAACAGACCCAACTTTCCCAACCTGTCTTCATATGGGAGATGCTCTAGTCCCCTGATCATCTTCATGGCCTTCCTCTGGACTTGTTCCAACAGCTCCATGTCCTTTTGATGTTGAGGACACCAGAACTGCACACAATACTGCAGGTGAGGTCTCACGAGAGCAGAGTAGAGGGGCAGGATCACCTCCTTCGAGCTGCTGTCACATTCCTTTTGATGCAGCCCAGGATATGCTTGGCTTTCTGGGCTGCAAGCGCACACTGCAGTTGGCTCATGTTCATGTTCTCATCAACCACCACCCCCAAGTGGGGGCTGCTCTGAATCTCCTCTTTGCCCAACCTGTAGCTGTGCCTGGGATTGCTCCGACCCAGGTGTAGGACCTTGTACTTGGCATGGTTAAACTTCATGAGGTTGGCATCAGCCCACCTCACAAGCATATGGAAAGGTAACGCTCATGTGCTCTGCAACTGGCAAGGGAGCTCACCAACCACAGGAGCAATTGTGTTGTGTGTTTTAACAGATGGCCTCCTAGAAGGCACAGGAGGTGCTGGGGGCTCTGGACCTGGGAACAGAGTGGTTCTGTGATGCCTCTGGCCCAGAGAGGTGCTTCAGCCATTGCAGTCTAGTCTCAAATGAATTATGAGATGATTTCATCTGTCAGACAAAGTCAATATATCAAAATGTGCTTTATCAAGCATACAACATTCTATTTCATTCTTTAGTATGTTTAGATCCATGACAAAAGTCTTAGCATATGTAAACCTGATTAGACTGCAATACTGCATAATAAATCATTTTTAATGACATTTCTGATTACAAACCAAGCCTATTCATGTAACAATATCACAAGGAGCCTGTAACTGTGTATTAGGACACTACGCAAACAAAATACAAAAAGATGACCCCTCCCTCAAATGAAATCCCGAATGAAGATGCAGACACAGGATTCAAAACTATGAGCTGTAGGGAATAAGTCATCAAATATAGTGTTTCATACTGTTTTTCCACACAGAATCATTTGGGTTGGAAAGGTTCTTGGATTTGGAAGGACATACAGACTATCTAGTTCCAACCCCCCCAACCACAGCCACATACACTTCAGTGATTATTTTCCACTGCTGCAGAGGTTACTTAAGAAAACAATTTTGAAGTTCTGTTGATTATAGTATGGAGAAGGAATTTTTTTCTTTTTTTGTTTTTTATTTTATACTCCAGGGTAATCCATTAGGTTAAGCTGTATTTTAATGATCTGTTTTACTCAGAGTATCTAAAACATCACAAAGACTTACCATGCATTTTGTTAAGCCCAAAATCCAACCTGAGCATGCAGAAGCACATGGATAAGCAAATCAAATGAAAGCTGTGAAGAAAGTTGCACAGAAGCTGCATAAATGAGATTTGTGTATCTGAAAGGCTTGTGGAGAGGATAAATTATTTCAAGACTGATTTAATGCACAGACACAAGCTGAACAAGCTGAGTGATTTTTCTCATTTTTGGTTCTCTAAAATGAGGGACCATGTTGACTCCTGAATTTTCCTAAAGCAATAGACACCTGGAGAAGATGAATAAAAACCACACTTACTAATTCAATACAGAGGAACTGTAGACGGATGATGTTACTCTTGCCAGTGGTAACCAAAGTTAACAGCTTAGTCATAACATTTAAACTTAAGATTGCTTTAATCATTTCAGTTTATATTAATTTTACAAAAGACCAAGATATACATTTCATGGAAGGTGAGGAACAGAAAATTAACTGAAGTAGTTTGTTTCTGAGAACAATTTTAAACCATGGTGGGAAACATCCATCAAACATCTAACATCAGCAAGTTTATCTCATAAACTACTACATGAGATTACAGTGTAGAGGGTGGGTAGGATTCTCCAGCAAGCAGACTGAAAAACTGTCACTGATTAAGAGAAAGGAAATAGCTATGCTGTGGGAAACAATTACAGCTTTGTGCTTATGCAAAACCAAAGTCTGAGCCTATACAAAAGACTGTGTATCTGTTTCTACCTTGAGAAATTCCCCAAGCTTTATATTTTGTAGCATGATTCAATAATAAAAGCATTAACAGTTTCAACTATTTTCTAAGATATCCTTTTGTAAATAATACTGGGCTGGAAAAATGAGACAAATAAGGCTCTTGCAGATTCTGGGAGAAACAACAGAACTTGATGGAAAAAACAGCAGAATGCAACTCAGGTACGAATAATAATCATTTTCCATGCACATTGACTTAGTTGTAGTCAATTCATATTCAGATACTCACTGGTACACAGAGATGTCTTTAACTTTCTTTAATACTTGAAATGAAAAAGAATTTGAGCATTAGCATCTACTTCAAATGTCTAGGGAATCATCTGTATGTCTCAATATATGCATTTCATATGTATTTTCGTATGCTTTTAAAATTGCTAGTTATTTCTTCATGAGATTTTCTATGTTCTCTTCTTGACCCTTTAAGACACAGTCGAATAGACAAGACTAGACTAGACTAGACTAGACTAGACTAGAATAGAATAGTTAGGATTGGAAAGGACCTTAAGATCATCTAGTACCAACCCCCCTGCCATAAGCAGGGACACCCCACACTAAATCATGCCATGCAAGGCTTCATCCAACGAGGCCTTCCCTGACTGATTTATCTTAATGTGAGAAAGCACTTGAAAACAATTACCAAGCAATTTCTTCTGTGGAAACACTTTTCTTCTGTCTGTGTTTATGGTTCTCTCCATTGGTAGAGCTGTTCATACAAACTTTGAGTTATTAATTAAAAGGTACAGTGTTGGTGGGTCAGTTGCTGGGGTGAGTAGCTTGAGAAAGGACACCTGCAATACCAAAGGGCAACATGGGACCTTTCCAGAAGCTATCAGGAGAACTGGCTACCATATATTTGGAGAAGGCTGAGGTTCTCAATGACTTCTTTGCCTCAGTCTTCAATGGCAAAGGCTCTGATCACAACACCCAAATCTTGGAAGGCAGACACAGGGACTGTGAGAATGAAGACCTTGGGCCCACTGTAGGAGAGGATCTGGTTCCAGACCATCTTAAGAACCTAAACATGCACAAGTGCATGGGACCTGGTGAAACCCATCCGTGGGTCCTGAAGGAGCTGGCAAGTGAAGTTGCTAAGCCACTGGCCATCATATTTGAGAGATCATGGCAGTCAGGTGAAGTTCCCGACGACTGGAAAAAGGGAAATATAACCCCCATTTTCAAGAAGGGGAAAATGGATGACCCAGGGAATTACAGACCAGTCAGTCTCACCTCTGTGCCTGGCAAAATCTTGGAGCAGATTCTCCTGGAAAGCATGCTAAGGCACAGGAAAAACAATGAGGTGCTTGGTGATAGTCAGCATGGTGACATGTCTAGCTGGAGACCAGTAACGAGTGGTTTCCCTCAGGGATCGGTGTTGGGACTGGCCCAGCTCAACATCTTTGTCACTGACATGGGCAGTGGGATTGAGCGCACCCTCAGCAAGTTTGCTGATGACACCAAGCTGTGTGGTTCGGTGAATACGCTGGAAGGAAGAAATGCCATCCAGAGGAACCTTTCCATATGCTTGTGAGGTGGGCTGATGTCGACCTCATGAAGTTCAACCATGCCAAGTGCAAGGTCCTACACCTGGGTCGGAGCAATCCCAGGCACAGCTACAGGTTGGACAAAGAGGAGAGTCAGAGCAGCCCAAGGAGAAGGACTTGGGGGTGGTGGTCGATGAGAACATGAACATGAGCCGACTGCAGTGTGCGCTTGCAGCCCAGAAAGCCAAGCATATCCTGGGCTGCATCAAAAGGAATGTGACAGCAGCTCGAAGGAGGTGNTGCTCTCGTGTCACCTGCAGTATTGTGTGCAGTTCTGGTGTCCTCAACATCAAAAGGACATGGAGCTGTTGGAACAAGTCCAGAGGAAGGCCACAAAGATGATGGGGGAACTGGAGCACCTCCCATATGAAGACAGGTTGGGAAATTTGGGTCTGTTCAGCCTGGAGAAGGCTGCATGGAGACCTGATAGCAGCCTTCCAGTATCTGAAGGGGGCCTATAGGGGTGCTGGGGAGGGACTGTTCATTAAGGACTGTAGTGATAGGACAAGGTGTAATGGGTTAAAACTTAAACAGGCAAAGTTTAGATTAGATATAGAGGATGTTGTTTACTGTGATGGTGGTGAGGCACTGGAATGGGTTGTCTGGGGAGGCTGTGAATGCTCCATCCCTGGTAGTGTTCAAGGCCAGTCTGAACAGAGCCTTGGGTGACATGGTTTAGTGTGAGGTGTCCTTGCTTATGGCAGAGGGGCTGGAACTAGATGATCTTAAGGTCCTTTCAAACCCTAACTATTCTGTGATCCTATTCTATGCTTCTGATTTCCAGATTGAACTGACATTAGCAAAGTATTTGAAAACAAGTTTTTGCACTTTCTACCTAGTCTTTTTCTCAGTGAAACATAATCTGTTGTATGTTTATGCATATCAAGCAAAGCAAATTCAACTCTAAAAATTACAGTATCAACCATTTTTGAGAAATTGGATGTTTTAAAATACTTTCCTTAAAAATGCTTTCAGGATTGAATTATGCAAACTGCTCTTTGACCTTCTGCAGCCTTGGCCCTGTGCCCTCTGTGCCTGTGTGTGTCCCACATGTCTATGTCCCCTCTGCCAGCTGAAAATTTCAGGTCCTGGGTTTCTAAGTAGCCACAGGGTGCAACAGGCAAAAGATTAGCACCCAAAGCTATCCCCCGAGTATGTTTTATTCTGTTAATTGTAAATTGATTGGACATGCAGTCTTTGCAATGAGGGCAAAGCACTCAAAGATCCTAAGCTGTAACTATGACCTGGCAGTCATAGGTATTTATGAACCACTGGGTTCCAAAAAGAATTAAATCCTAAATAAAAATTAACACCACATTTTTTTCTTTCTTTCTGTCCCCCCTTCATCCCTTAGGAATGACAGCCTTGATTCTCCTTTTCAACAGAAGTACTTGACAAACTGCTGTTTATCCTCATCAACCAGCTAAACCTGAACCAGAAAACAGAGAGAACAGAAAAGAGAGAACTGTATCCAAAAGTTTTCCTGGTAATGGAGGGTTTTTTTGAACTATTTACATTAAATAAATCTTTTTTTTCAAGTACTGAATATAAAGAGCTGGTCTTCAGCTAAGCAATATATCAATAAAACAAAGTCTGTTTTCTTTGTATCTTGTTTTCAATTGAAATAAGGGTAATGACAAAATGTATAGCTTTAAGCTCACTTTAATTAATACACAATGAGAAAGAGAAATTTGTCATGCTGTCATCTTTTTCTGGGGCCAGGCTACCAGTTCTGTATTTGAGTCTTTTTCTTCTCTACCTGGCAAAAGATCAATCTAAGCTGGTGGGACTAACTTTCGCTATTACTGGCTAAGCTGCCAAAAAGGAAGCAATGTCATTTCACATCAATAGGTCAGTAACAATTTCTGTATGGAAAACCAGATTTCCAATCCACCGAATTATCCCAGGAGAGTTCACCAACCAGATGTCACTTTTCTTCAGGTTGCCACAAATGTCAATGAACAGTCCTTAATTCAAAGCATTTAATAGATTTCAAAATCACTATTGATATTGGATTTCTCTTTTCATAATAAAGACATCTGTCATAAAAAGAGACTTATATTGCCTAGGTAACTAAGTTCATTGCTATATTAGAATCTGTATCTTTGGTGACCCCAACAGTTTGTGCAGACTTTTTTGCAAAACTCCTTTTTATTCTTTTTTTTTTTTAACATTGTGAATGCAGAGAAGAAGATACAGGCACATACACGCAATAATTATGTAGCATTTCATCCTGCTATTGATCTGTGCTCAAAACTCCCATTGATATGCAGCATCAGGCACATCTTTGCCAGATGGGATTTTTGCAGACTAACCCTTTGAAATTTCACAGCACTATGTAATGGCAACACTTACTGCCTTAATCGAAAAAGTAATAGTGAAATTTCATTGTAAGCTCAGATTTGTTGATCAAATCCTCAGCAGGACAGTCTGGGAGAGAATGATGCAGGATCCCTGGGCACCATTATACACAACACCCTCTGCCCATTCTCATGCAGCTGGGAGGATTACAGAGCAGTGTCTACCCACATGGCATTGGTCTGACTCGCCAAAACAAAAGAATATTTTATTTTCATGCCTATTTACTTTGTCTGCCTGTCAGGCTGTAAAATAGCAACCATCTGTGACTATAAGGAAAACCAGTCCCCTGATCAAAGCACTGAAATACAGTGAGCAGAGAAGCAGTAACATCAAAATGGTGATTATGAAGGTCCCCATAATCTAACATGAACCACCTGTGAATTTCCTGGATTGAAATGAGAGCAGGAATAGTTCAGCAGGTGCCTTTAGGCTGAGACGAGCACAGCTGAAAAAAAATAATTGGTCCCTTTGAGTTCACATGACTTCAGTCTTTTTAAGCAGTGTTGTCTTTTTCAGCAGGCCCCACTACAGGTACCAAGTTTAGCCTTTTTCTGTGTGGTATTGGTCTGTTGTTGTGACTGTGATCCTGTATTGCCCTTGGCACTGTTTTCTATGAGATCCCAAAGGTGCCAGGACATAAGAGCATTTCACCTTCCCATATGTTTCTGCTGTGTCCAAAACATAGTTTCTGATGAAACAAGATGTGTTTCTCACTTCTTTCAAAGTGGTACCCTTTCAAGACTCCCTTTTAGAGTCCTTCACTTCCTCAGCACCCATGATGGCAATAAAAAACCCAATAACTTATTTCAGTACATTATAATTACCTTAAGTATAAACAGCTTACCATAACAAAGGAAAATGTACATCCCACTGATGTTCTTGAGCTTGGTGAAGAGAGAAAGAGGGACTCCAGGGTGCAGTTCCCTACCATATGACCCCTTTTGACTGCAATGCAGTTGTTTACATCATCTGCACAGTACCCATCAGGAAAACTGCAGACTCTGAAATCCTCCCATGCACTGTTCTGCCCCTGGAAAACAGCCAGGTCACAGAGAAACCAAACAATAAACAACAGTCCCAAGACCAGGATCACCTTCTGCTTAGGCAGGACAAATGACATGCACTTCAGAGACTCTGTCTCTGGCAGTCTGATTGAATCCGTTCCTCCTTCCTAGCATTTACACAATTGCATCCCTAGCATGACAACAGCTTTTGGTATACCAATGGCCTATATAGCACCACTGCATTAACACCACGTTTATCAGAGTTATTTCTGTGTCCATGTATTTAAGAATAATTAAAATTAAAATGCCATCTATTTCATAATAATTTTTCAGCAGAGGACCTGCAAGTTCCTCTGGTCAACTATATTCATACCAGTGTTTATACCAGTTTTGCCATACTTAAGGATATATAATGTCTGTGCAATGGGGGAAGCACAAATAAAGCAGGTGTTCAGATTAGAGGAAACCCGAATATATTAAAACCACACAGTTCAATGACATCTCAGAAGCACGAATTTGGAAATAGCACGTCATACATAACCACAGAATTAGCTGTGTAACTCCTAGACTCAGCCTACCTCATACAGAAACAGTCCTGCACGTTCAGTTTTGAGGGTGGTTGAGGTTTCTCTGCCGTCTCTGCTTGAACACAAAATCCTCCTCTTCAGGCTAAAATAGTACCAGTGCTTTGGCAATCATGGAACAGTGTTTCAAACCCTATTTAGCATTTCCTCAGCCGTAACCAGCTGCTTTCAAGGTTGCAGGACTAAGCATAACGTCACTGACACCAGCAGAATGAGATCCACTTGCAGCTAGTAATGATGCTTGATTCAACAAATAAACAGGAATCAGCTAATAAATACTATGCCACTTCATACTTTATTTACTCCATATTGTTATATTTAATACCAGAAGCAATCAACAATTCTTTTTTTAATTGCATGTGTAAGCCAAACAATAACATTTCTGGTGTGAAAGTACAACCTGGCTAATGCTTTTCCCCAGACAAAATAAACAAAACAAAGCAAACTCCTGCACACATTTATGACCAAAAGTAAATGTCACTCTGAAAAGATTGATATATGGAGAATAAACAAACTATGAGACATGAGGGGTTTCCTGCACCAAAGAGCCTGGAAAAGTAACACTGGCCTCTAAACTGCAATCTTAGACTCTTCTAGTATCATCTTACCTGGTTTCTAATTTTCAGTTGCACAAGCAGGAGTGTTTTCCAGGTTTTCCCTTTTTCCTTCAAAACTGAGAGCCTGTGTTACAGAAAGCCCCAGGATCATGATTTTTCAGAGATTGCATTGTCTTGTGTATTTAAAAAAGTGTTCATTCTAAAGCCAAGATTAAGGTCTCACACAGGGCAGGTTTCTGAGGATTCAGTAGCTGAATATCACTCTGGGCTGATTTTGTGCTGCTGCTAAGATTTTAGTTGCCATGAAGACAGAAGGTTTTTCTAGTCAGGACACACATCTGAAAAAGGAAAAAAAGAGAATGGGGGAAACTGAACTTTTGAAATGGGATTGCTAGGTTATGAAGAAAATTGACTTGGTTCCAATCACATGATATTATGCATAGTGTATTTCTTATGTTAATACATTTACTATTAGTAAATGCTCTTAAGGTTCATTTTTACAAATCTTAAAAATTCATTTTTACAAACGTTAAAAATCTTCAGTGCATTTTCTTAAAAAGAAAATAAATAAATCCTTGGATAAAATCTCAAAGTCAAAAATGTATTCATGGATACAAATGAGAGACTATTTCACCCTTGTCTAAAAGCATTTTTTTTCATCTTTCTGAATACCTTTTTTAGCCAGCACGGATCATGTCTGCATTCAACAGTGACATGGAAACAGCGACTAAAAGCTCTGGAATAAGAAACAGCTTGAGTTAACAAATGGCACTAAAACTTACGCAACTGGAGAGTGCTCCCAAACTCACACTACAATATGAAAACACTTTTAAGAGCCCAGGTCATTGCCAAAAGTGGCTCTGCTTTGAGGTGCAAACCTCACATGGCAAAGCAAGCACCACCCCAAAGATTTTGTAACACTGAGAGGTCAACTGGTCAGCATGATGATAAAGGACATGTAGTAATTCAGAAATACACTACAGTATTTTAGATACAGAATCGTGTATCTTTTCTCAATACCATATTTTACTGCTTCACTGCTGGTAATGGAAAGGCAATTGATGACCAAAATAATCAAGGGATCATGTTAATATTATTGAGGTAACATCACTGTTTCCAGTTACTCTCCTCTGAGGAAATATGGGGGGCAGAGAGAGTGGATTTGCTTGCCCAGGCTTTCCTTGCCAAAGCAATAGAGTCCAATACAGTCCTGATAGGGGAGTAACTGCTTGCAAAGCACAGTACAGCCCTCCTGGCCCAGTACATTTATGCTGGAATAATAGATCAGCACATACAAAACTGCAGACTGAAAAAGGGCCGAGCTTACATTCCTGATGCGCTGTCCTGCACACTCCTGCACTGCAAGCTGTAGTTACAGCCCTGTAGTCTAAATTCCAGCATGTACCAGCATTGTCTTTGTTGTACACCACTAATTAAGTTTCTCTCTTTTTTTTTTTCATGCATATTTTTTTCACTCCACTTTCAAGTTACACTCAGGATATTTCTCTTTGCTGAGTTTGGGGAGGGCTGTGAGGCACACACTTCTGCGACACCAAGTGCTCAAGGAATTTAGAGTGGAGAGCTTAATCAAGGACCAGTACTAGAATACAGCATGAGCCTCAAGGCCACTGCTTTCTAATTTTTCAGCATCAAAGGATCCTGGGTTTTGCCATCCCAGGCAAAACATTTTATGGAGGAGAATTAACTGTAATTCCATCTAAATCCAAGCTGCATCCAAAGTATGTACCAGCAGCAACAAATGCATAGGACAGGATTTTGCACTAGAAGCAGAGGAAGATGATGAATAGCTTCTCAGAAAGCAGATATTGAAGGTAATGTGCTATGGTTATACACTTAACACTTCAGGGTAATTGAAGCAAAACAGAAAGAGAAGACATAATTTGAAATCAACAGATTTCTGAAGTCTAGTGAGGCAGGTTTATATCTCAATATCACTCTCAGGTTACAGTGCAACATACAAAAAAGAAATACTAAGATGCAATTTGTACTTGGAGTGTAAGTGCATAGTTGTAAGAAATGTTCACTGTACTAAAATAAATAGGAAACACTAAGACCTGTATTTCATACAGCGTGCACAAAATAGGATTTCCAAATAATATTGATTATAACACTTGCATTAATATTTGTACCTTTTTTTGTTGGCTCCAGCCTTTACTTCTCTAAGAACCTATCTTCTATTACTATCCCACTGCAGCTTTTAAGTTTTACAAACCCTTATTGTGCATCTGCTGGCAGATTCCTTCTATCCAGTATATGCCGATGCAGTATTGTTCATCCTTATACAACAGTGCAGCACCTCTGAAAACCATTAATGCAGTGCTATGGAGAAATAAAAAACCTGACTAAGAAATACAGAAAATTTGCTCTTGCTTTTTAATTAGAGTTTAGCTAATCAATGGTTAATGTATATAAGATGTTATTAGTTGTGGGAGAATATGTTTAATCTTACTATTTAATATGTGTGCACTCATCCTATTCTAATTTCCAAATTACAAAGCAGCTAGTCATTGATTATTTACTAGTTATTAAGTGAAACGCTGGTTCATTAGGTTACATAGGTACAACTTCAGTGGCCAGTTTGTCTGTGTAAATGAATTATATGTTTTGACATTATTGCATATTTTGCCTTCATATCCACAGCTAAAAGAAAGGCAGGAAAGGGCCCCAACATCTCCTTGCTCTGGAGCATACAGATTGAGAAGTGTATCATCTGCACATGTTACTGCAGAAGCCTTCCCTTTGTTGTCAAACTCAACTCGGATTCATTCCAAAATATCCGAGTCTAAACCTAATTTCTGGCCAGACCTGCAGGATCAAATATGTCTCCTTGGCATTCATTTGCTGTGAGAAAGCCTCAAAAGCACAATGAATGACAGCCAAACTGATTATCATCAGTTTCAGGGAGTGAAGGGCAGCAAGTGTAACATCTGCCTTGCTGGTGCTTGCCTACATATTCATGTGCAACTTTCTGCTCATCCAGAGGTCACAACAACTCACAGAATGAACAAGATCCCACTGGAACCTCCTTCTTCCATAGGCACGCAAGCCATGGTTTTTTTTACTCATTCAGTAGCATTGATATTTTTTTTTTTTTTTTTAAATTTAACTGACTGAAAGAACTACACGGGTCAAATGACCTCGGCTGAGTATTATTTTGTTTAAAATTTGATGGTACAAAGATAAGGAGAAGGAGAATGGCAAGTATGGTATAGGAGTATTTCTTCTAACTTATGCAGCACATACTGATTCACTGAGAGAAGAAAAATTACTATCATTTCCATAGTGCCTTCTCATGACACAAAAAAAGAGGGAGGGAAGGGGGTAAAAAATGCTGCCTCAAGCATTTTGGACGATTATGTCATATAAATTAACATAGCTTTCTCATGGACTAGCACTGAATACCTGTCCCATATACTTATAAAAAACAAATCTTCAAAATGACAGTTATAAACTGTACACTTGAATGTAGTATAATATAGATGCAGAATAGTATAGATGTAGAATAAGTAATTCCTACAACAAATCTTAAACAGTGTTGAAAGTGCGCTGCTTCCTCTATCATGATCTAGGAGAATGATCTAGTCCCACCCTGAAGGACTTAACAAAAATTCTTTTGGAATGTAATTTTTAAAGTTTTACCACATATTGCTCTACCTGCATGAGTCCACACTCAAATTTTACAACTTGCAAACAATTTTTTGTTCAGAGATATCAAATACCAATGAGTTTCAGAACGCATTTCACAGAGGTTAGATTCTTACCTATTGTAATTTCACACATATATCATGCAGCTTGTGAGTGCTCTGGCTGAGAATTAAACTTTATTCATTAAACAGGGGTAGCCGTCCACTCAGATGGTCCTTCATGAACTCCACAAAGTTTCATGAAAAGTATAATTCCCAGGGAAGATATTTTTGTTCTTCATTTACAGTAAATTACATAAATGGCATGTTCTTTTAATCTTTAGGCTTCAAATAAATTAATGAGCAGTTTTAATGAATTAGTAAATAGTAAGCGCTTGTTATCAATGATTATTCTCTTGTCATTGTCCTGGATTATACCAAGCCCTTGTTAGAGAAAAAAACAACTAATGAAATTCATGATTAATAGTTGTATTTATTATGGTAAATTCTAATTAGTCTATAGATAGCATGCTTCACTGTTGTAACTGCACACAGAGCACACGAGAAAGATGCATAACATATATAAACTAAAGAATGCAATTGCAGGAGACATCATGGCTCTACAATTTTTCAGAAATGCTTTTTGCAGCAAGGATTACCCAGCTGGAAAAGCAACAAAAGAAGAAAGAGTGACTACATCAGAGGAAAAGAGAGGATGGAAGAAAGCAAAATGCTTTAAAGTAAAGCTGAAGAATACAGTAGGGTGAAAGGTAGGAAGGAGAAACAGTTGTAAGAAGCAGAAAAATTTTACACAACAGAAAAAAGTAGCCAAACATGTTGACTACTCTGCCTTCTACTTGACACCTGCATCCCTATAGCTGAGTAACTACACTTCTGTCTCATGAATGTATCCTATCCCTCCTATCCCAAATACTGTGGGGTTTTCATAAAAAGTCCACATGAGACATCTTAAGATCACCCATTTTGTTAGTCATATCTGAAATAGGGAAAATATAGCTTTGACTTGATTCTCCTTCATTCACTTTCCTGTGTGCAAAAGCATATTCTAGCTTAGGTTGGCAGCTGACCTGCGAGATCCCAAAGACAGTCTTCAGCATAATCACAGATGCAGATAACAGAGCTGGTCAGAGAGCTGGCTGAACATCTTTACTGAAAAATTAATTATACAAAAAATGTCTTCTCCACCAATTATTACAGTGGAAAAAAAATAATTTTCAAAAGCCTTTTAAAAGATAATGATTTTATTTAAGTGATAATCCATTGGAAAAGAAGGCATTTTATCTATTTTCATATAAATCTTCATCTCTCAGTACTGCTGAAACGTGTGACATGCAAATAACATGAGTAAAGGAGTGGAAGATGTGCTCTTGAGCAATGGTCCATTGAAAAATGGAAAAGTAGATGAGTTCACTACTCTGTTAAATGAGAAAGCACTCTCCCTGGCTGCCCAAGAGAAATTGGAAGAGTCATAATCATTTGCCAACTTTCAAAAAACAGTTCACTTCCGTTATTTGAAATTAAATTATTAAGTACTTCTTTCCAGAATCATAACTTCAGGGACCAATCTCTATATACTAAGTGTTAGCACTGCATAAAGCCTCTTTTCCTTTAAAACAAGCAAGCTAAGCATATTTATTTGGCCATGCATTCCTAGGACTGGAAACTTCATCTCAAAATTCTTTTATATTTTTTTATATACTTTTTATACTCCAGCCATTATCTTCTGTCACTGAAATTCATGGAGAGCACAGCCTCCTGCCTGGTGTAGGCAGTCAGACAGGAAATCTTGTTCTCTCCGGTCTTCTGAACCAGGTATGTCAGCCCACAAGTGAAACACTGGGTCTTACTTGAGTGCAATTTTTGTTCTAATCCACAAGACCCTTCTCACATGCTTAAGCTTAAACATTTCAAAGAAACTGGGGAGGTTACCGGAAGTATATGTTTAGCTGTTTACTCATGACCAGCATAGAAGATGTTTTGGGGATGAGGCCACATATCAGATATAAATGTATGCTGTATGCTTTCAGGAAATGGGTTTGGTTTTCAGGTTCATTTCAGAAATACAGTCTGATTTTGCTCTTAAGTTAACACTTGGAAAAAAAACAGACTTTTACTTTCAGCTAAATAATATATAAGAAAAAGATAACATAAGGAAAAAGCAACATAAAATCTTTAGTTGAGTCATTTATATGCAATGCATGAGGTCAAATGATTTACTTTTTTATGGTTAATTACAACTTTTGAAGGAAAAAAGCCTTCATATTGTGTGTCTGCTAATAATTACCAGTAATGTGATTAAATTCATGTTTAATGCTTATCTAAATTAGCTCATTAGCTTGTATGGATGTTTGAAAACCTCCAAAGACTGAAAAATATTCAGCTTTCATTATAGTCCTGATACTCATCTCTCAGACTGTGGCTACCGTATTCATTATTTTCTGTATAGATAGAATTGTATGGAATATCACTTGTTTCAAACCAATTATTATGCAGATCCCAAGATCTTCTTGCTTACCACTCCCCAGTGACAATGAAATCTTGTTTGGCTTAAATAATCATTTGGGAGCCATTCACATTGTGAATGAATATTACAGATTTTGTATAGTATATATTTTTTTACTCATCAGAGTAACATGAAATAATAAGCATCAATCAGAAGAATAATTTCAGTTTCCCTGCAACTAAATTCTGATGCCTCAATACCTCTTTCTGGAGTATATGTTACTAGATGAAAATATCAGAGTAGTCTAAGTTATTCTTGTTTATGCTGCCTGTTAGACTTAGAAGCTTCTTATCATGGAACTACATCAGTGATATTAGTCAGAGAAATAAGTGCGTCTGATAATAACTACTTAGCCTTGTTGTTATTCCTTCCTTTGACAGAGAATACATGAAAACAGTAGAAGACAAATATTTTCTGAATTAATAGGTATTAAAAATTAATGCAAAAAACAACTTATACCTTTTACAACAGCAGATGCATAATTACATCTAAATACATCATAATTACCTATCAATACATTATAAAACTCTTTCTACAGAGATGTGCAATTATATATCTACATAACTTTAAAATTATTAGATATACAAAATGTTTTAATGTTCTTTCATCTATTTTTTTAATATAATATTTTTTACTCTGCATGACTCTTTGAAGATAATGTGAATTCTGTTCTCAACTTTCACGAGACCAAATTTTAAACTGTATATGAAATCCAGCCTTTAGACCAAAAACTCCTTAAGTTTCCTTAGAGCAGTTGTTTAGATCACAGCTTTATGATCATACACTCTTTGTCAACATAATCTAATATTCTTATTTAAAAAACAGTAACTAATGTATAACACAAATCACTACTGCTACCACCAATAATAATAATGGTAAGAAAATAACAAGGGAAGAGAGTACGATACCACCCACCAAAAATGAGCCCAACCGGGAAGTGTGTGCCCTTCTGGGAAACTCCCCATTACCTCCCCGGGCATGACGTGCTGTGGTATGGAATACCTCTTTGGCTAGCTTGGGTCAGGTGTCCTGTCCCTGCTTCCCCCCAGCCTCCCCTCCTCCCTGGCAGAGCATGAGACTCAGAAAATCCTTGGTCATAATAAACATTACTTAGCGACAACTAAAACCACTGGTGTTATCAGCTATGTTCCCAGGCTGAAAGTCAAAACAGAACTGCATCAGCTACAAAGAAGGAGAAAAAATTGACTGCTACTGCTGAACCCAGGACACATGCATTTATAACTCCATTTCTTGAAATACAGAGTTCTGTATTTAAAAAAAAAAAAAAGGCAAGCAACTTTTTGGCATTCATTAAAAGCACAAATTAAGATATAACTAAGTAGATTGCTGCTGGCAAAGCATTGTGACAAATTAATAGAGGAAACCCTTTTGCTCTAACTTCTCCACAGTCAGGAGAACATTAACTGTATTAATAGTAATACTTTAAAAAATCTAGCTGTAAAAATTCTTCATCATTCTAAAACTGCTGACACATCAGCTGGTTATTAGGTAAGCCTCCAAACCTTCAGATGCATCTTGTATTTGTTCATTCTTCTCTCTAGATATTTCTAATACTCATTTCATGATCAAATTTAGTAACCAGTTGTCAAACCCATGTTACTATAAAATAGCTAAATCTTTTCCTCTTTACTACCATTAGTTCCCTCATTTCAGATTTTTTTCTTTAGAATAGACATCGCAGGTTGCATTTTATTCAAGAGCCTGAATCATTTCAGAGTCAATAAAAGCCTGTACTTAAGCAAAAGAGATTCTGTTGTTTAGAAGACATTATCCTTCCAGTCATTATAATTCAAACCTGATCCATATAACTATGAAGAAAAGAGAACAAATCAAACAATATTACTCCTTTATCTGACAGAGGCAATTTGTCTTCAATATCTGTAGATTTCAAAACAAGGATCATTCCCCATCTATGATAAAACTCTTTCCCACGTGGTTATCAAAACCAAGACTTCCTATCCTTGCTGTGTAGGTCACTAGTACTTCAGGTAATTGAGAGTGCCTGACCTCTGGCAACCAGCAGCAGTATCTTACGCTGCTCTGAAACACTTCAATTTAGATGCAGTGGTTATTTCAGGAATTAATGGAATTCACACCAGTATCATCTTGTTCAATGTAGAATTTTATAAAATAGAAGGACTAGAATCTTGTGCTTTCCTGAGAAGGGTAATTTCTATTTTTCTCAGTAAAACATTCTCAGGCATTATGGCATTCATGGGACTTAAAACTTTCCCTGAGGATAAAAGTCCATCTGTGTTTTATTTCCAGGTTCAATTTTCATTGCAGGCAGCTAGGTTACGACTTTTTTTTACTATCTCTACAAAGTAATCATTCATAAATTAGAATGAGTGCGTATATGTTGTCCTTCAAATAAAGTATTCCAAGCCATTCCATTTGTACGGTTATGCAGCCAGGAAAAAGCATAAATAAAAATAATGCATTCTAAATAGGATGTAAAGCATACTGCTCCGACTCGAGCTGATATCTGCATTTGAATGGAATCACAGAATCATAGAATAGTTTGGGTTGTAAGGGACCTTTAAAGATCATCATGTCCAACCCCTGCAATGAGCAGCAACATCTTCCACTAGATCAGCTCTGTCTCTCTCCAGCCTGACCTTGAATGTTTCCAGGGATGAGGCGCCTACCAACCCTCTGGGCAACCTGTTCCATTGTTTCACCACCCTCATAAAAATGTCTCCCTTATATCTACTATATCTAAATCTACTCTCTTTTAGTTTAAAACCACTACCCCATATTGTATCACAACAGGCCCTGCTAAAAAGTTTTTCCTCTACTTTGTTGCAAGAAACCCAGCTGATGCTGTTGCTTGCCCAGTCCCTGCCTGTGCATGCACACCTAAACACACTGCGACAGCAAGTCTCTGCAGGGATTCAGATTACCAGCTTATCCATGCACAACAGTTGACATCTCTGGAAACCAGAAGCTTCCCTCCCTCCTTGTCCTGCTTTCAATCTTGCCCCAAATCCCATTTCTTAGGCTGAATCTTCCCATCATCTTCTGGGGACAAGAATACAGGTACCAAAGAAAGCATGATGACACATACAACTTTTCTGTTAGACAAATCAACAGAACATTTTGTAGGTTTAAGAAAAATTTCAGCTACAGCCACATACCTGATATTTCATTGATCACCTGTAACACTTTTTAGAAAGTATTGTTTGACTTCTCATTGGATGAAATATATATATAATGGTGCCAGCTAGACTTTTCCTTGGTCTATGTGAGGAGAGGAAACTGGCCATTACATATATTTGGAAGCCTACTTTGATAAAGCATGGCTCAGTATATGTTATGAAATACCAGGGAAGTGCATGGAGACACAAGTTAACATTGTAGTAAAAAAAAAAAAAAAAAATTTTTTCCATTTTTTTTGAAA
>NDXB01004686.1:7585-30381 GCA_002631895.1 Agapornis roseicollis
TTTTTTTTTTTTTTTTAATATAATGGGTTACTGGAATGTTCTTCTGAACCCCAGAATAGTTTAATGTGGTTTGCAGCTGATGCAGTGGGAAAAACAAGGCAGCCCATAGCCCATGTTCCTGGGGAAAAAGAAAGAATTCAGCAAAATATGTTAAGCAAATAATTAAAATATAGGAAGAAAACAAGTTGTCTATATGTTTTTCTTCACTGTTGCCTAGTGAATATTGTTTTGCTGATCAACATGTCATGAGAAAGGCTTGTGTCATAAACCTGAAGTGCAATGATGCAAATAGATTGTTGGATGTCAGTTGTACTTAATTTATTTTTCTCAATTTCCATACAGGGAAAGATGTGTTTGAGGCATTTTATAAGAAAGACTTGGCCAAAAGACTGCTGGTTGGAAAAAGTGCGTCAGTAGATGCTGAGAAGTCCATGTTGTCAAAACTTAAACATGGTAGGCACCTTGGCATGTAAATCTTATGATTTAAGAAGTGACAAGCCAGATTTTAAGTAACAGCTGAGCATATCACAGCTTTCATTGTGCTCAACAAGAACTTTTGGGCTGACCTTTTAGATATGTAACTGGTTCACTTAATTTATCTATAGATGAGCAAAATCCTTACAACATGTAACACGTAAGTACAACATTTGTGAGTACTCTGTAACCTGGTAAATCTGGCTCAGCTATCTCAGGTTAAACTTTTATTGCTTGTTCTGTGCTGCTTTGTAACTGTGGGATCTTTGCTTTAATTTGTGTAACAGAATGTGGTGCTGCTTTTACCAGCAAACTGGAGGGCATGTTCAAGGACATGGAACTGTCAAAAGATGTCATGGTTCAGTTTAAGCAGGTACATTTAACTTCAGTTTGTGTGACGAATTTTCAGTAGTGATGGGGAGGCACTTAATAGTGTTACACCTTGGATTAAGCTAAAATTATACAGAACAGCTTTTAAGCAGGTCCTGGTTGTAGTAACAGGGTCCTACTTACAGTTCTATTTATAGAAGAGAATTTGTTTATGGTATATCTATTCAGAGAAAACATTCTTTGTCATTCTATTTGATTCCATTTTAAGTAAATCACAGTTTGATTACCACATAGTTTAGTTGTCTGACATTCTTTAAGATCCATGCCCCTTCATTCTGTAAACTGTTGCTGCTCTGATGAATTCTTTGTGAATGACCCACACCAGAGAAACTCCATGAAGGTTGCTGAGTGCACAGAAACCACATATGTCTCAGCTTTGAAGTTTCCAATCTGTTGGTGACAGAGGGAATGCTTGGAGGAAATACTGTATATGCTCATCCTGCTGTTGTACTTCTCCCTGGGTACCTGTTTTGGGGCCTTATTGAAGACAGGATACTGGGATAGAGATCTGTCCCAGGACACCTGCTCCTGTAATAAAATACTCCAGTGACTTTTCTGTCCCAGACTTTTCAGCCTGGCTTGACTGATGCTATGCTCAAATTATATGAAAATGTTTTGCCTAACAGGTGTGGAAGTGCCAGGGGATTCTTTTGACCTTATAGTTCTTGCCCTGGCTTCTGATCAAAAGCTTTTTCTTTTTTCGTTTTATTTGCATGTGGTTAAAGTTCCTTCAGCCTTAATACCCTGTAAAGACAGTGGTCTAGGATACTTCATGGCATGTTGTTCTTTTCTTTTGACTTCCAATCACTTGCTGTATTTTGAGATTCAGGAGGAGGGCATTAGATTGTCATTCAAGATTCTGGTAGAGCATGTCTGCTCAAGGATGTAGACACTTTTCAGTGTTATACTCATTTTAGATTTCAAATTTAAGTATATATGCTTTCTAATTATACAGACAGTATACTTGAATGATTTTTGTCTCTTGTTGTATTTTAGTATATGCAGAACCAAAGTGACCCAGGAAATATAGACCTGACAGTAAATATATTAACTATGGGATATTGGCCAACTTACACACCTATGGAAGTCCACTTAAATTCAGAGGTTAGTGTTTAAATTCTTCCAAATGCACTTTTCAGAGCAAAATTATAATCACTATCATAAAATAAACTAATGCCGTTCATTTAATGTTTTCCTGCTAGTTATTTAAGGGCTTTATCCCATTTTACAGATGTCAGAATTGCAAAAAATATAATGTGGATAAAATTTTTTTTTCAGATTATAGTTTCACTTAATGTGTTGGGGATTTTATCTTCTTCTTAATAATAAAGTTAGTATTAAAATAAAATCAGTGTCCTACTTAACATTGCAGTCAAGCACTCAGAAGTTTAAAACTGGGCAGTAATTTAGTTAATCTTTAACTACATTGGTTAGGCACTTTGATCTAGCCAGTAGTTATGTTATTGAAAATTATTTTTTTCAGTAAGATCCTTCCTCTGTTCTCTGCAATGTGTCACACAAACCCCTGCATTTAAACGGCATTTGCGTGAAAAAAGATTGCTTCCAAGTCAAGAGATTTTTGCAAAGCTTCTGTCAGTAGTGATTTAAGTTGAAATATGGATTTGGAGTCCTATTTTCTGCAATATCTTGCTTGATGTGGAAGCTTTTGTATTCTTGCTCCTGTGGTATCTTTTCCTCTGTAGCAGACTACTTTGGAAGGATCCAACCTGAGCAACACACCATGAAAATGGAGGTGTAAAAAAAACACCCTTACTTGGAAGTAAGAGGATATAAAGTTCTGAAATCAGACTTGACTCTGTTTAGGACAAACTGAAGGAAGAACTTGGGAGCAGATGGTAATAGTCAGTGTGTAGGTGTGAGAGGTATGCTTTTTGTTCTGTGACACTCTTGGTCAGATTCAAAGTCCAGGACAAAGCTTGTTTTTATTTTTGAGGCATAAAAGCCTTTACAGGGAGTTATTTTGGTTTTTAACAATCAAAAAAAAAAAAAAAAAAAAAAAAAAAGGGAGAAATAAAAAGCTGGTTTTTGAATCAGGACTTCCTTCATGCATAATAGTACCAGTGTACTTGAGAGCAGAATTTTGCACTTTGGATTTAGTTTTTAATACAAAACCACTCACTNACAAACAAAAAGGGAGAAATAAAAAGCTGGTTTTTGAATCAGGACTTCCTTCATGCATAATAGTACCAGTGTACTTGAGAGCAGAATTTTGCACTTTGGATTTAGTTTTTAATACAAAACCACTCACTGTGAAACACTGTTGAGGAGAATAAAGAAATGACATGTGTGAAATCATCCAGCATCATTGTACTCATAAAATCCTAATAAACATTTATTTCACCTTGCTTTACAGATGATAAAGCTTCAAGAGGTGTTTAAAACCTTCTACCTGGGAAAACACAGTGGTCGAAAACTTCAGTGGCAGACCACTTTAGGACATGCTGTACTAAAGGCAGAATTTAAGGAAGTAAGTTTGCTTGTTTAATGCTTAGCCTGTTGGGATGAAAGTTAAGTGAGTTATTGGAAATCTAGTCATGTAATGTAGTTTTTATAAAGGTAGTAACATTTTTGCAGAAGGACAGTCACAATTCAATATTGTTACTTTTGTATAGAAAGTTGGCTTTTTATAATTAAACTGAAATACTACCTGGCTAACAGGAGACAACAATATAATACTGGTATTCATTTGATAGGAATTGTTCCTCATTTGAGTAAAATAAGTTGTAATAAACCAGGAAATTAATGGAAGAGAAATAATGCAGCATCTTTTTATTTTTAATATCATAGAACCACAGAATGGTTTGGGTTGGAAGGGACATTAAAGATCATCCAGTTCCATCCCCCAGCCATGGACAGGGACACCTTCCACTAGACCAGGTTGCCCAAAGCCCTGTCCAACCTGGCCTTGAACAATACCAGGGATTGGGCAGTCACAACTTCTCTGAGCAACTTATTCCAGTGTCTCACCACTCTCATAGTGAAGAAAACAGGAGTACAGAATTGTTTTAATCATAGAAATACTGGTGACACTTTCAATATGCTTCACTGATACAAAAAAGAGACTGAAGGGTATTAGTCATGTAATGATTGTGGTTAAAATTTAAATGCTTGTTGAATTATTTAAGTCTTAAATAACCACATTGTATCTTAATGTGGCTTTGTTTTGTCTCACGGAATATCTTGCCTTGCTAATAATGCAGCTTAATTGAGACAGAGCAAAGACAAAAAAAACCCTTGAATTCTTTTGCTAACTTGTTGTAACTGAAACTCAGAGGTTTAGGTGTTATGCAACAGTAGAATGAATAGGTTTCTAGCTGTTGATTGACAGAAGTATTTACAGCTTTCTAAGGAGTTTGAGCTATTTCCTTTCCATTGCCTGCTTGTACAAATATTGTGCTACTTGACAATACAATCACGCTGTATCATGGTAAACAAAAAAATTATCTTTTGTTTCTTTCATATTTGGTCCAACACCACGATTTCTTTTATATTACTTTCCTCACCTCCATAAAATGAAACCTGGTTGAAGTATGAAGAGATTCGTTATTGATGGCAGCAAAGCCAGAATTTCATGTATTGTGATTAAAATGAAGTAAATGATGTCAAGGAAATACAAGGCGATTCTCCTGAGCTTCTGCTGTGTGCTGTATTATTAATGTGAGAGGAGCAAAAAACCTCAAGGTTTTAAAAATATCCTGCTTCCTCAGTTCTGCATTCAGGCAGATTCTTGTGTGTGCCAGGCATTCTAAAATGCACATCTCTTCTTCTAAAATTAGAAAAAAGAATGTATAGCTTCTGTAACTTGGCAGATTCAGAGGATACAGTAGAAAATACTCTGAATATTACCTCTAATTATTTGATATTTCTTTTTTAGGGGAAGAAAGAATTTCAAGTATCGCTCTTTCAGACATTAGTGTTGCTTATGTTTAATGAAGGAGATGAATTCAGTTTTGAAGAAATTAAAATGGCCACTGGTGTAGGTAGGAAGAGTACTTTTGATTCTTAAATTTATTTGAGTGGTTGCCAATTATGATTAAGTATGTAAAGGCCTAATTTTAAGAAATTTGCTGTGATCATTAGAAAAAATTTGATCAATTGTACATAGACTCCAAAAGAGATGAGGAAAACACCCTGCTTCTACTTCTTAATGTAGATAGCTTCACAAAGTTAATAGTGAGAGCTGTGTAGCATGTGGTGCTACAACAACCTATTAGATTTACAAAATGTATCACTGCAATTCTTAAAATTCAAGTGGTGATAAAGACTGTTGAACCTACAGCTTGGTTTAATTCTATTACAGTTTCAAATACTGTGTTTTGAAAATGATCTGTTGTAGAATGTTATCATTTTGGGGTGATTCAAGACAGTATTTTCAGTTTAACTGTTCAGAGAACTTGCCCACCTGTTTTCCATCACTGTTGCTGGAGTGCCCCATTTACAAGAGGTCTGATTTGTTAAGGAGAGTAGTTGTCCTTCAGGGTGTAGACTTTGTTAGCTGCTTGAAACCTGAAAGCAGAAAGAACAAAGAAAACTGAGGAAAAGTATAGTTTTCTTTTAACCACTTACAGCATCCACTTTCTATGTTCTTCATGTCTTGGGTGGTTTGGGTTTTTTAAATTTATTTTATTTTTACACTTTCTTGAAATAGTACTAATAGCCATTAGTACTAAAAATGGTAATGCTATCATCTCTTTACTCTCTGGAACTTCTGCAGCAACCAGCAAGTCATACCAACCAGTTCTTCATTTGTTGAATATTAAGATCAACCCTATAGAATGACTGCTGAAAGAGTACTTGAACCCATGCAAGTACTAAAATACTGTAAATATATTTATTAAAATACTCTAGAATAGGGATATCAAGAATCCCTGAGTTTCAGAACAATGCTTTGCAGAAGGCAGTAGCCTGGGTGCTCCAGTTTCTCAGCATCAGTGCTTAAGTTGCTTAGTCATCCACACCATTAATGCTAAGGGAGCTGAAGAAAACTCATGCCAGTGTGAATGATAAGCATCAGGATAGTCCAGGGAGACTCTTTAGGTCAGAGTACAATGGTTACAGAACAAATGTAAGTTCACACAAGCATGATCCAGATCCTGCTTTCCCATCTTGTCTTGATGTACTTGATGAGCTTGCATTCTGGCTGCCTGACAGCAACAGATAAAATCTGCTGCATGAAAATCCATTCCATTATGGCACAATAGAAAGGATTTCAATAGCCTTTTTTTAAGGCAGATGGCTGGAATTGATAGTTGGTAGCTACTTAAATTATGTCATTGCACCATGTCTGTGTTTCTCTCCCATATGGGGAAGTAGTGTAGGAATGCTGGTAGTGAGGACAGTTCATTATCCAGAGGGTTCCCATGGGGTCAGGATGGATGACATAAAATCTCTTGTCTTCCCAGGCTCTACCTACACAAGGCATTTGGAGCTGCTTTAGAGAGGTCCCATTCCCACCTAGCAGTCCCCCTACTTCTAAAGAAGAGGAAATTCTTATGGCCAGAAATGGTGTCAGAAATAGGTTCCACACTGCGCTTTGCTACAAGGAATGATCCTTTTGCTCAGTGGTCCCTTGCCAAAATTTGGTATCTTGGTTAGTTGGAAAAAAACAGTGATTTAGTTATTAGGAGAGGTAGCTGAATTTGTGATGCAGCTGCTTGGTGAATTGACCGCTTAGGGCAGAGGTGTTGGCAAACAGACTCTGAGAGACCACCCAGCAGGAACCAGAGGTTCCAGCTCATGGCTACAAATAACAGCGCATGGTAGAAATCCTGGAGGGCAAAACTTGGGCATATGGGTTGCCATAGAAACTGTTTCTAAATGTTCTAAACACCAGATTCAAAGCTAGACAGACAGGCAGAATTGCAACGTAGGCTTTAAAAAACAATGTATGGAACAGGGTCTTGATTTATTGAGAGGTAGGAAAGCCTTTGAAACAGGGGGAACATGTACAAGAAGGGGCTCCATGTAAATTAAACAGGAGTCAAAAAGAAATCGCTGGCACATTTTAAGGTTTTAGAAGGTCTGTAGGGTTTGTCAGACTTCTCCCTCTGCCATCTAGAAATAAAATGGTGAATCTGAGAAGATTTCAGAGAATGGGAAGAAAGATAGAAGATATGGGAATGCTTCTTTAGAAGGATCAGTTGTATATGCCAGGACTAAACTAAAGAGATCAAAAGTTCAACAGGACAGGTTCAGGGAAGAGCAAAACACTGAAGGTTTCTCAGCATGTAGAAACCACCTCTGGCTTAGGAAGTCTCTTGGCCCTAAGTGATTGTAGACTTAGTGAGCAGTAGGATGAGGACAAGAGGAAGAGCAGGGAAGTGTGAAGCTGTATTAGTTTTGCTCTATGCTTACCTACTTGTGGCCACTGCTGGAGACAGGGTGCTGGGCTAGATGGACCTTCTGACCCAGGGTAGGTGTTCTTCGGTTCTAAACACTGAAAGAGATACTGAAGCTCCCAACTCTGAAGAACTGGACAGAAACACAGCTCAGCAATCTGCATTTACTGAAGGTGAAACACCCTGAAAGTGTGAAAGATCACAAATGCCTGGTTACTCAAAGTAGTTTAAAGGGATTTTTTTGGTAATCGTAGAACAGCTGGAACTTTTTAAAAAAGGTCACTTTGTGAAAGTTAAAAGTATTTTAGAAGTAATAATAGTGTTAATCTTTTACTCAGCTACACTGCACTTCAGCACTAGGTTGCAAAACCTTTCTTTCAATTTTTAGACTAAAACTGTTCAAGAGATAATTTTATATTATGAGTAAAAGTATTCTAGAGACTGTAGAGGGTGTTTGAATACAAAATCTTGATACATGACTTTGCAACATAAATATTAGACTATTTTAGACTTCATTTTATCTACTTGTCCAAATACTTTTAGCTTTAAATTGTAGTAGATAAAGTTTTGCTCACTGACTCGTTTCTACTATTTCCTGTCATGGGGGAAGTTTGTGATTATTATAGGTGTGAGCTCTACCTTCTCATAAAACATCTGCCTATTAATTTAGACTTCTGTTTGTTTGTGGGGTTTTAATTATTTTTATATGTTTTCTAGAGTGTGTTAAAAACAGTAATGAAATCATAAAATGGGTGGCTTGAGTTTCTTGTCATCAATGGGGTTTTTTCTTCTAATGCCTTGTTACTGCCAAACAAGATGAAATAAATCAGGTTCATGTTAATGTGAAATCTTTTCTGAAACTCCCTTTGGTTGGACAGCTCACTGAGGTGAGCCCAAGTCTGTCTTTCTGATGGGTACAATTCATGCACACTCTTAGCACATGCCTGCCAAGGACGTGAGACCCAAGTTTAACAGCTGTGAGTAGTTGCCTAATTTGAACTTAGCTGGAAGAAGGTATTAATATAAAACCAGTGAATTTTCAAATGTATTTCTACATTACTCAGATAAAACTCTTCATGTTATGCTTTGTTCTTCTTTCTCTCAACTCTGAACTTCTTTACAGAGGACAGTGAATTAAGAAGAACCTTGCAGTCTTTAGCTTGTGGAAAAGCACGAGTATTGATTAAAAATCCAAAGGGCAAGGATATAGAAGATGGAGATAAATTCATCTTTAATAGTGATTTCAAGCACAAATTGTTTAGAATAAAGATCAACCAAATCCAAATGAAAGAAACAGTATGTATTTAATTTTTGCATTCATTCTGTTTGTTTATCTGCATGTCCCACTTGGAGGGACAGAATCTCTGCAGTTCCTCTCGTAGTTTTTGCATATGGAGAAAGGAAACAGGTGTTTAATTTTTTGGTAGTCAGGATGACTTGCAGAGGCACTAAAGATTTTAGATCTCACTGAAACTGGAAATAAACCCTTCTAGGTTCCTTCCTATGATTGTGAATTTAAATGCCTCTATTTAAAACTGGTAGAATCTTGTAGGTGTTTCAGTCTGTCTTTGAAGTTTCTGTGGTATGGCTGAAGTGTCAGCATTATATTGTACTCATTAAGCAAATGTCATCACCTTACTTCTTTATTTAGTGGGTATGGGAGTTATTGAAGTCAGGGTTGTCCCTGATTTTGCAGTGGATATTTTGTTTTGCACTTAAATCCCAGTTCCTGGCACAAGGTAACATGTTTTAGTGAGCATTGACTTCTTTCCTTTTGCCTTTGCATATTAAAATCCCTAAAAGTCAAATTGGAGCTGATCAGTTTGATACAAACAACTGCTGTATTTGGACTGACAAATCATTACGTGTTCTCTCAAAAATCTGAAGTGAGTTAAGATTTAGTTTAATTTATCAAATAGAATTAAAATAAGATGCATGTTATTATTTTCTTTACTTATTCTTAATTTTATCAGAATCACAGTTCTTAGCATGCAGTAATGCAGAAGTCTGTCTCAAAGATGAATAAGGATACATGAGTTTAATTTCATAGTAAAGGTTAACTATAGAAATATAAATTGATTAAAAATAGCAATAAAAGGCTATCTGATTTGTGGCATTTTATTGTTATTTAGGTCGAGGAACAGGTCAGCACAACTGAAAGAGTATTTCAAGACAGGCAATACCAGATTGATGCTGCAATTGTGCGAATAATGAAGATGAGAAAGACTCTTGGTCATAATCTCCTTGTTTCTGAGTTGTATAATCAACTGAAATTTCCTGTAAAGGTAACTGATTTTGAATTTCAAACCTTCCAATGATTATCTAAGAATATGTAATATATTTTTCTATTCAGCTTGTCCATAAGAGTAAGAATCATAAAATGGTTTGGGTTGGAAAAGACCTTAAGATCATCTAGTTCCAACTCCCCTGCCATGGGCAGGAACACCTTCTACTAGACCAAGTCACTCGAAGTCACTCCAACCTGGCCTTGAACACTGCCAGGGATGGAGCATTCACCACTTCCTTGAGCAGTCTGTTCCAGTGCCTCATCACCCTCACAGTAAAGAACTTCCTGCTTATATCTAACCTGAACTTCCCCTGTTTAAGTTTAAACCCATTACCCCTTGTCCTGTACACTCCCTTATGAAGAGCCCGTCTCTGGCATCCCTGTAGGCTCCCTTCAGATATTGGAAGGCTGCTATGAGGTCTCCACACAGCTTTCTCTTTTCCAGGCTGACTTGCTCCAACAGTTCCATGTTGGGGACACCAGAACTGGAATATGAAACATGTTTTAATCAAATCCAGAGAGGTATTAAAAATTACTGTCAGAGTATCAGTAGGAAATTATATTTAGATATTTATTATGGCACATCTTATGGAGCTGTTAGCATTCCTAGTTTTTAAAATGAAATACATTTGCATTTATATTACTAACTGTTACACTAATCTCACCTTTTCTTGTAGCCTGGAGACTTGAAAAAGAGGATTGAATCTCTCATTGACAGAGACTATATGGAGAGAGACAAAGACAACCCTAATCAGTACCACTATGTTGCTTAATGGAGAAGAAATCCTTTTATTTAAAAAATAATATAAAATAATAATAATAATAAAAAAATCCAAAAAATAAAAACAAAAATCATGCATATTATATCTTCAGGACACCAAATACCCATGCTGTTCCAGACTTTCCTTTTAGCAGGTTTCAGGTTGATGTATATTATTCAACCAGCTGCATGCACTACTGTGGAAAAGCAGCAAAATGACATGTTAATTGATCATCCTCATCAGGACTACTTAATTTTAAGGATCATGTTTTTATTTCTTTTAGTTACTCTCTTGTTCTTTTGGGTTCTTCAAAATCTAGTTTTATAATTTTGTTTAACAGTGTCATTGAAGTTGGATGGAAAGGTAAAATTACCTGTGTGAGAAGTACTTTGTGATGGATGAAAGTCTGGTTTCTTCTTTTATGTGTTCCTAACTGCGTCCATAAAGACCCTATATGCTGCATTCTTTAGCTACAGTGACAACTGGGGTAGCTTTTTAAAACCCGTCATTGATGAACACTTACGTACAAGCAGTGTTGTTGAAATACACTGACTTTTTGAAATTACACACCATGAAACTCGTTCACCTTGTGTTCAGTTAATTTTCTTTCAAATGATTATGAGCTTCAGTCTGGTTTGGACAAATCAGGTTTCGAAGTGAGATCCTTGAAGTGCCAAGAGGACAACCGCATTCATGTGTGTAGTGAGTTGTTGGATTATTTAGCTAAGATATGGATTATCATTTTATTACTACTTCTGCTGGCTTGGGTGGCAAAGATTAGATCTGCGTCAAGAGGCCCTACCTCATTTTAGGGCAACGGGTGTTTATCACTTTATGTAACAGCCGTAACATTAGTTTTGCCTTGAAAATAACATACAGGGAACCTACTGTACAGTGTGCTCCACTTGAAAGAAGAAAACCCCTTTTTTAAAAAAGACTTTTATGGTCTCAATATTGTGAAAGCATAGCTTTTTTGTCTTGAAAGACTAAGGATTTTGTGAGTACTTTGTTTCATATTGTATATATGTAAGCTGATTTGAATTCAAGAATGAAAGACACTGTAGATCCGTTAGATAACTAACTATAAGGAAGACATCTTTTTTGGTAATACTTGCAAAAAGACTGTTTATTTTTCTGGATTTGCATACTGGTGTGTTTCATTCTTAAAAAGAGCTACAAAAGGAGTTTTGATCATGGCATAAATGAGAATGTAACTGAGCAATATTTTTCTTGAGAGATACCATACTGAGTTTATGTAATACAGGGTTTGTGCATCAATTAAAAGGCCACCACCTCTTCTTAAAGTAAACATCACTGAGATTTGACATCTTGTGGATTTACATCTGAAAAGTCCTTATTCTGTCACCTGGTGTCACTAATTGTATTACATTCTTCTGAATTATTTTTGTTCCCTTTGTGTTTAGAAACTAAACACATTTAGTTTATTGTATTTAAAGCGTATTTAATATTGTAATTTAATGTAGACTTATTTTAATATTTGAATCTTCAGTTAATGCAAATAAAATCTTTGATGCATATTAAATATTAATTTCTTAGCCTTTGTGAGAATATGGTTCTTCAGTTTGTTTCTGCAGTTTGTTCTTTAATGTGAATTATACCATTCTCCTTGTAGGCATGTAGAAACTGATCAGCTCCATGTCAATAGACTTTTAAAACAAAGAGGAGTGTGTGCCTCACAGAAATGCAATGGACAGGGGCTTTATCCCCACAGAAGGTTGGCAGAGGTATGCAGTAACTGATAACAAGCAGTAAATGTACCGCCTTTTCTTTCTGAACCCCAACTTCCCAGTTCAACCGTTTCAAACAGCAGATTATAAGCAGTGGTGTTATCCTAGAGATGACTGCAATGGTTCTGCCTTACAATGCAATGTTAATTGATTAAAAGTGCTGAGATGTGCAGTTTTTCTTAATTATCACAGACCAGAACTCTTTGGCCAAATTACTCTCATACAGCAATTAAAAATTAGTTGTTTCACCAGGAGTTGAAATACTGAAGCCTGCCTACCTGTGATGTGTCCCCTCGGTCCCCTGCTGTATAACCCCTTCCCTTGAGTAACCTCAAGCAGCAGTAGTGCAGAGGGTTCTTCTGCTTAGTTCTGCCCCTCTGCTACCTTGTGGGAATGTTTGTTTCATTCTTCTTTATCCAGCTGCTGATCTCCACCAATCCCTTTGTTTCCCAGACCTACAGAGAATGTAATGATCTCCAAAGATTTTTACTCTTCCTGCTCTGAAAGTAGCTTCCGTTTCAAAAGCTGTGGAAGAGACTAAAAGGCCAGGTGATTATGACTCTGTTTTTCTCGAGTCTTCATTTTTTATTTGATTTTCTCAAATTCCTGGGAGTTTGCATTTTTCTGAACCAAAGGGGTCCAGTAGCTCATTAGCATGGTAATCACTACTTCATAGCAAAACAGCTGCATTTCATTGTCTTCTGATGGAGGTGACAGAATTTGGCTGAGCATTCAGCCAGTTGTTAGTCTGATGCCAGCTATTTGGGTTCTCATCACCTTGAGTATATTTGTGCCCACAGGTCAGAAATTGCTAACCATTTCTTGATGGAGGATCACTCAGTGTTGAAGACAGTGGGCTGTACCAAAGAAACAGATTTCCTCTGTAGCACATCTATGCTCAGAAGATGTCTTGAAAATGTGAATCTTGGCAATTTGGTGTCCTTGAAACAAATCATACAGCAGCTTCTGTAGAATGACAAAAATAGCAGGAATCCAGGGTACAGGTGGTGCCTCTCCAATTTTACCTAAACCCTTTCAATGTAACTTGAAATTTTCCAGTTTAACATAAGCATTCTGGTACCTCTTCTAGATGTGTGTTTTTAAAAAGCAATTTTCCTAAACGTGATGTTCTGTCACCTAGCCTAACATTTTCTGAGGGAAAGCCAGTGTGAAAATGCAGGCTGACAGCCAACTTGCAGGTGCTTCCCAAGGCGGGCAATTACAGCTGTCCTTACCAGCCACCACCAGCTTCCTTCCTGCCTGCTACTTGTGTTCTTTCATCTTAGTTCTGCATTTCAGCTTCCCCTGTATTCCTTTACATGAACCTAAGTTTATCATTTAACTCCCTAGGTCTGATGTGGCTTCTTTATTCCTTTTTTTTTTGTAATATGCATCTTTGGAGGGGGAGGGACAGAGACTATTACGCACCTTTCAGGCAACTTTAGTGCATTAATTTGTTATGCCAACAGACCTATTAGTAAGTTCATGATCTCTGGCAGGTTGGTTGGGGAGAGCAGACTCTCTACCATAACTGTGGCTATCTATTCCTAGCAAGTCTCTTCAGAAAGAAAGTAACCCTGTGAAGTCAGATAATACACAGCAAAAGGCCACAGGAAAAAACTGAGCAGTTTTTGTGGAAATTCTTTCCTAGTCAAAATTCCTGTTTACTCTGTCTCTCATGCTAACACTCAGCCTCAACATTGCAGAACAGTTTGGGTCCTGCTATTGGCTCCTAGATCTCCTGGGTATTTCCCATATTCTTCCCCACAAGCAGCTGTTCTGCACCCATAGCTCTGAAATGGGGACAGGAGCTGTACCACAGTTAATCTGTAACCATGTGCACCTTGGTTGGCCAGCAGCTCTGTCAAACTGCACAGGGGCTGGGTATAAATTTCATTGCCCATGGTAACAGCATAAACTTGGATCTCCAGGCTGCCTACATACCAGCTTTTACAGAAGCTGTAACTTCATGTTTGTTTGTCTTACCCTGCTATCAAGTTTGATTGATGTCAGCCACCAAGTTATTAAGCAGTGAGGCCAATGGTCAGCATGGTTGCGCAAGACCTGCTCCATTAGGAAAGCTGGCTAACAAGCACCCTGTAGTACTTCTACTGACAGTGACATGGAAACTGGTGACTGTGCACTCTCTACACCACTATCAAAGGCTTAGTAAGCTAATGATCTACAGCACGCAAGATCAACATCATTCCCCGCTGATAGAAACTTTATGTTCTTATGATTTCTTGCCACAATGCTGTTGCTCAATGCAACTTGTATATTATTTGGTACTAATCCAAGCATCTGCCATTTTTCAATTCATAAATGCCTACCAGTTTTCTAGTAGAGGGGCAGATTACTGCACAGCAAGTTTAAACCTGACATTGGGCCTCCATCTCTATATTTTGTTTTCTGTCAGACTTACTATTCCACAGGCCTTCCTCCACTCCCGGTGCAGGATCCAAAAACAGTGATCAAAACCGGAGAACAACCCATGTCCCACCTCCATTAACCTCAACTCCTCTGCCGATGACTCATTCAAATGCTTGTCCAGAGCTGCTCCTTCTGTCCCTTTTTAAGCTGACTAACTTCTGCTTTTGGCAATACATGGTAAGACTGAAGACTGCTGGTGCTGCAGGGAAAAGCAAACAAACTAAAATAAAACATTACCATCTCTAAAATGACACCGATTAAAATGCAGCATTAAGAAATGTCTGCTTATAGCAACAGCATTGAAAGGCAGATCTCCAAGCCACCATGAACAGCAAATAAACTTCTCTAGGATGGTTTGGGGAAATGGAAAGTGTTAAGTGAACTGAGGCAAACATTAGCAAAGGGTCATCAAGTTTACAGTGGCTGGACTTGAATTTAGCAACTGGCAGTAGCTTAACTGCATTTCAAATTGTTTCCAAGTAAAAAATGTATGAAGGCAGCTTGGGAGCATTAATGATTCTGCCTCAGAGCTGATGAATCTGGAGTACACTGTAATGAGGAAGGATGACATGGCAGTCATTCTGAGAAAGTAGAAACACCCTGCTATTGGCACACTTTCCAACAGTACTAGAAATAGGATTTCAGTAGCAAAGTAAGTACTTCTGAGGTTTCAGATGAAGAAAACATACCCTTAACTGCTTAGATAAGAGCATTGAGTTACAAAGTTATCAAATGGCCTGGACATCTCTGTTACTATGGTAACATCTGAGAATGTTGATAGAACAACTTCATCTCTTGTTTTCTTCTTTTCCCAAGGAAAAAAAAAAATGGATTTCTTAAAGCCTTTTTTTATAAAAGCATCACACAACATCAGAAACCGTGTGAAAGTGCAATTAATTTTACTCATGCAACCATAAGTCACTGCAACCTCTGTTTTACCTCTGAACACATATGTGGCTTATCTGTATACACAGGTGATGCATCTACATGTACCAGCTCGGAGATAACAGACCATTAACTTCCAGCACTTTTATGCAGCTGGGACTTAGTTAGTTCTGTGTGAGATGACTGTACTTACCTTAGACCACCTTTAAACCTAGTGGTAAGAAACATATTCTGGGGGCAACACAGAACTTTGGTGGTTTAATTGCTCATCCAAGCTGTTTCTCAGCCTCCTCTATCACCTCCCCTTTAACATAGCTGCCCATTCTACATTCCCCACTGGGAAACACATTTAAATGCCTAACACTGGTCAGGCTTACTTAGGTCCCGATCATAGAATCCTAGAATAGTTTGGATTGTAAGGGACCTTAAAGCTCATCTCGTTCCAACCCATGGGCAGGGACACCTTCCACTAGACCAGGATGCTCAAACCCCTGTCCAACTTGGCTGAAGAATGTGATGTTCCTCACAGCTCTCATTCAACCTGAGGTAGAGCTAAGACCTATGGCAACTCATACAGACCCAAAACCTCAGAACACCCATTCCCAAACATCCCTGCTGCAGGTGAGAGCTGACTGGGCAGACGGTGTCAGGCCAGCAGCGCTCGGGGTCAAGCCATGTATGCCTTCAGCCCAAGGCGGCACAGCGCCTGGGAAGCCCCAGACCCCCAGGTTAAAGCTGTTAGCAAAAGGAGCCTGGCGCTGAACTGCAGCAGCTTGTAATGACGGTGCACCGCATATGCGCGTACCCCGTACACAAACCACCATCCTTAGGTGTGTGCCTGTCCCCCAGGATAGCCCCATGCACCCGCGACCCCTCAACCCTACAAACACAGAGCACCACAGCCTCCCTCTCCTCACGAAGCAGCGCTGCCATACTGCGGAAGACACCTCCTCCTCCTCTCGAGAGGCCCCGCCTACCTCCCTCCCCGGACCGCCCAGCTCATGTGACGGCGCCTGGGCGGGCCCAGGTGACGTCAGCGGTCATATGACCGGTCGGGGCCGTCGCCACTCTCCCCAGCCCGGTGTGCCGCCGCCGCCGCCCCCCTGCCGCTTTCGCCCCTGCTCCCGCTGGTGCCGCTTCGCCCTGCCTCGTCTCCCCGACATGGCTCGCGCCCAGGGCGCGCGGCAGCTGCTCGCGGCGGCCGCCCTGCTCGGTAAGGACAGGGACGAGGCGGACAAGGCCTGCGGTGGGGTGGCGCGGCCGCGGGGGGAGTCGCCGCGGCCTGTCGTGGCCCTGGGGCCTGTGGCACTGGACGCGGCACCTGCTGTCACTGGAAACCCGCCCGNGGTCACCGGTCGGGGCCGTCGCCACTCTCCCCAGCCCGGTGTGCCGCCGCCGCCGCCCCCCTGCCGCTTTCGCCCCTGCTCCCGCTCCGCTCTCCCGCCGGTGCCGCTTCGCCCTGCCTCGTCTCCCCGACATGGCTCGCGCCCAGGGCGCGCGGCAGCTGCTCGCGGCGGCCGCCCTGCTCGGTAAGGACAGGGACGAGGCGGACAAGGCCTGCGGTGGGGTGGCGCGGCCGCGGGGGGAGTCGCCGCGGCCTGTCGTGGCCCTGGGGCCTGTGGCACTGGACGCGGCACCTGCTGTCACTGGAAACCCGCCCGCGGGCGCCCATCTGCTGTTGCTATTCCGAGCCGGTAACTCTGGGCAGGGGGTCCTGGGCCTCCTGGGCGCGGCGGCAACCAGCCGGGCCTCGGCCTGGCGCGGGGAACTGGGAGTGGGCCGACCGTGGGGGCCGCAGGGCACAGCTCGCGGCTGCTGGGAGGTGGCTGGTGCCTTGGGCGGTCATCGCTTCTCCCTGCACCGGGCCCGTGCGACGCCCAAGAGCCTCTGACAGCTGCGGGAGGTACGAGGGGAAGGATGGAGGGAAGGCAGAAGTGACTGCGCTTGGTGTGGTGCTCGGGAACGCTCGTTAAGCATCTGCCCTGGATCTATGGACAGTGCTCTGGGAAGATCCTGAAATCACGCTTCTGCCTCCTACGAGGAATGGAGACGTAAGAACTACTGGTGTCATTGCTGGGAAGTAGCCCTTTCCTATAAAGCATGTGATGCTCCCTTAATGTCTTTTATTCTGCCATACCGTGAGTGAAATCTGAAAGGTCGCTGGGATAGAGAGATTTTAGTGCCTTGATGAGAAGGTTTGTTAGTGTAGCAAAACTGCTTGGTGAGGAAGTGTTTTGCCTGTTTACTAATAACTGTGTTGCTTCAGGTTTCTTGCTCTGAAAGCCACATCATGCGACACTATCAAGTTTCTGAATGTGGCTTTGGCAGCAAAGGAAACTTCTTCAGCGGCCAGCAAAAATACTGCCCGAGTAAAGTAGCAGTTGAGAACGGTTATCTGCTGTCATTTTGGAGATTGTGACAGTCTTTGGAACTCTTTCAACTGTTCTTTGGTAGCAAATATCTTTATCATTGTTGATGGAACTTCAGTTTCACTGAGCCCAAAAGGTGTCAGTCACAAGAGGCACTGAGTGGCTCAAATGTCCAGCCCTTCTTAGCTAGTCTAGTGAGCACAGTGACTTACAGTGCTGTCATGCTGGATGTTTAGTTAGTATTGGCAGCTTAAGTGGCACTGAACTGGTGTTGCAGTGAGAATTCTGTGTTTAGCTTATTTAATATAGTTATGGCTTAAATGAAGAATTTTTGTTTGCTTTCTAATTAGGCTGCATAGGTTTTAAGTGGTACCACAGATAATAGGGTCTAGGACTGTGACAGCTTTTCCCCTGCTTAATTAGTGGTTACAAACATAATTCATTGTGTTAGGTTTGACACTTTCTGGCATGTTAAATGGGTTGAGCTTCTGCAGCTGAGGCAGCAGACTAGTTTATTTCACCACAGAGTAACTATTTACTGACAGGTGGGACTTTGCACCAATGTCTAGTAGCTGGGTGTTTCTACATAACTTTACAGTCTCAGGAATAATCTTTGTGTTGCATATAGAGACTCCTTGGAGTATTGATCACCTCTTCCGTTGTCTGCCAGAGTGGCAGGGCTTGGACTGTAGTGAGGGGAGAATTAGAAAATAGGAGCTGAGTTCTTCAGGAGTTTTCAGCTCATCTGCAGCCTTTTAGTCATCTGAGTGTGGATAAGGTAATGATCACAGGAGGCTGAAGGATTAGCATGGGTGGGTCAGATGTGAAAGCTTGTTTGGCAATGCCTTGACTTTGGGACAATAGGATTTTTTTTTCTCCAGAATACTTCACCATGCCTCACTTACTGTTTAGTTTTATGTTCACACTGAGCAGCAAGCACCAAGCTGAATATTTCATGTGTCAGCATGAAGTGTTTCATGATGAATTTCCTCACTAGTATCAAGTGTGCATCTGCAATGAAAAAATTGAGTTAATACAGGGAAAGAGGACTACAGGAAATTAAATGCTTCCCCTCAAGTTTAGCTGCTGCTTTTTGAAATGTGGAGGAAGATGATGCTTGTCTGTTGTTGAGCACAATGGGATAGTTGGGTTGTGTGCCAAGCCCAACATTGCTGCTTGTGCTCTTTGACTCCTAGAGCACCGGCAGGGTTTATTTTTTTAACTTACTGTGACAACAAACGCAACAGAAAACACTTCTGAAAACCTAAGTTTAGAGTCAGACATGGATTTAGTATTAGTGAGTAACTAATGGAAGAGTCTGAGATTTGGGGAAGGAAAAATGAGCTTGACCAAGGTAGTGTGATGCCACTTCAGGATTACTGACGCATAATCCATGTGGTTCTGTTGCACAACTCTTGTCTGAAGGGGAATTTCAAACCTTGCTACCAATGTAGGGATAATTGAGAGAAACTTGGATGATAAATTCCCACCAGTGAGTAATTTGGTATTGTATTGTTTCACTCAGTTTTCGTGTTGCTAGCTGTATGGACTGAGACAGAGTATAAATTAGTTTTCATAAAATATAGTGACTTTATGTGCGGCTTCCAAAGCATGGTTTTACCAAATGCTGTCCTTGACATTGTGTTTGCTCAATAACTTGTTTAAGAGTGTTGACACAGTCTCTAAGGATCTGAATTTGAGTGCTAGTCCAAGGCTGTCCTCCCTTGATAGGTTACTCAGCTTTGACTAAGGCAGCTTTTCTGACTTAAGGAGTAACTCCTTACTTGCTGAGTGAAAACTCTACAGGCTCCCTGATATGCTGCTTATTAAGACATGGTCCCTTGGTTGCCATTCAGGCTGACTGAGAAGTTTTGTCTTTGGTGAAACCAGCTTCTAGATTCTTGTATAGTGAACAAGGTATTTTCTTATCAGTGGCAGACAATAAACTGAAGGATTGCCTCCAAGTACAGATGAGCCCTACTCAAAGAAAAGATGGATACTTTATTGAGATGTTAACTGCTGTTATCTCTGTTAAGCTGTCTCAAAGGTAACTGATTTCTAGCACTAAGAAGGCACACCTTGCTTTTGCTTGTTGCAGCTTACCTGAAACAGTTTGTTGTCTCTGTCAGATGTGGTTTTCTAAAAAATTCCTTGAGGAAGCTTGGTGCCCTAATGGATTTCTTGGCATTTATTCTCTTAAGCTTGGCAGGAGACCCTTTTGGGTATGAGAGTGGCAATAGTTACAACAGCGGTTTGAATGCTGCATTGCATTATCTTAATTCTAAATTACATGTTTTGAAATTTACCTTATGTTTTGATAAATCAGTCTTCTATGGTTTTTTTGAGCATCTTGACTGTAAGATGGACTGATGTCCTTTTCAATCTCAGGGTGACAGTCTCTTAACCTTTCTGTCACTTGACAGCACCACTGACTCCTGTCAGTATTACCTTCTCTACTGTATTTCAAAGTGTGAGAGTGTCCGCAGCACTCTGGCAGTACAGTACGGAGTTCCAAATGTGGTTCAGCTCTGCGCAGTCGGCACTTACCTAGCTGTTCCCTCTCCAGTGGTCAGGTTTGAGCACAGTAGTCCACACTAAATGTAGTTTTCTTGTATTTGTATCTTGTATTGAATTTTCTTGTATCTGTAACTTCAGTAACTTCTGATTTCATAACAAGGCAGAATTCAGTCTGTAATATGGGAACGTCAGTATGTCTTTATATCTCACCCCTATCAAGGAAAGTACTCTCTTCTCAATAGGACTAGGAGAGTGTTTTTACGGAGGCAGTTGTATTATCTTTTTTTCCAATATCCTTTCCTCTGGTGAGGCCTTGTCTTTAAATTAAGACAATGCTTCTTTCTCCAAATGGTATTTAAGGCTGCCAGCTATCTTGAAGGATGTGCGTTAGTTTTGTGGCGTGGTAGAGCAGCGCTAACAAGAGCAAGTGCAAAATGGACCTGTGTGAATGCTGAAAAGGGTCTAGCCACAGGAGTTCAGACCTTCCAGTGCACTCATGTAATCAGCTGCTGTAGAACCATCCCAAGACTTCCTTCCTCTAGATAGGAAACTGTAAAAAAAAGCCTCATATGACTAAATGCAGTTGTGCAATTCTCTGGCTAAATGGCAAGTGCACAGCTGCTAAATAACCTTTCATTTTTAATGCTTTTGTACTTTTATAAATTCGTTTATAAAGACAGAGGTTATTCAGACTGCAAACCTAAATTGAGAAACAAAATGCTTGCTGCCTTAATGGATGTCAACATTAGCAAAGGCATAATCTGAGACTGCATGAATTTGTCTGTTAGTTGACAAGGGTGTATCTTCCAGGGCTGGATCAGGAACTAGATCTAATCAGGTGCTCTACCTGCACACATGCAGCTGGTTCTCTTCTTTCCTAAACTACTTTCATCCATCCTTGAATTAAGCTCTGTTCACCCTTTCCACCACTGTGTTTGTGTTTAAGTGTGTCCAACAGCAGTTGAATGGGTCCAGCCTTGTGTTTTCCTATTAGGCTTTCCAGATAGCCTGCATTCAGTCTTCCGAATGTGTTGGTAACAGGTGAGTGTAACTCAGTTTTATGAAAACTGTCCTGTCTCACACAGAGTTGTTCATGCATTGAGTTTGTCAGTGGATTTTTACTGCTTTCAGTAGTTCCCCAGAAATGTCAGGGTTAGTAAATAGAATGATCTTCAAAAAAATATATTTTTATTACAGTTCTTTTTCTGTACTATCCCGAGGTAGTAGATCCTGGATTGTGAACAAGTGATTGTGACTTGGTCTTCTGAAAAAGGACCTGTACTGTGTCCTTCTGGGATTGGTACTTACATTAGAAGACAAGTCATCAGAGGAGAGCATAACTGCTCAGGGATTTTTCCATTCTCTTCTCTGGCATAGATTTAGGAGTCTAAAGTGGTAACTAAGGTCACCATTTTGTTCACACTGAGATGACAGGATCCTTCCAAGCCATCAGAATGAGTAAATTACTGATAACTTCTGTGCAACAGAAAATAAATGGTCTTTTTAGATAAGAACCAGCATTTGTTATCTCCTTGGATTAATGCCCCATAGATAGCAGTGTTCACTGTGTATACCCTAAGAACCTCTGGGCAAAGGTGCTGGGCAACACAGGAGTGACTAGCTTAGATACCGAATGATTGTGTAGTGCTGATGTTTGTCAGCAAGCATCCCTTACCTGCAGATTACTGCTGCATAGTAATTACAGGGTAGGCTGTAGCCGAGGAGTCTTTGATGTGTATGACCAGGCTGTAGGTGTGATGCTCTGAACCACTGTCGCAGCATATATGGGAGTGATTAGGTTAGCTGGGCTGTGCTACACCCATGGTTTTCCTCCCTAATGCCATAGTCACTTGATGGAACTGCAAACAGCCCCATTCACAAGATACCTGTATTGCTCAAACTACTGAGGATAAGGAATATGTACCCAGCTCAATTTGGGTAGCTTGCTGTCCTTTCTTCCAAGAGAGAGGAAGAAAAATACTAAATAGGGTTTTTTTACTTATGCAGGAAACATAATTATATTAACAAACCCCAAATTATAAAAAAGTATCTTGTGTTTGAGCTCCTTATTGTCAATGTTCCATGTTTCTAATAAAAAATTGAGACAAAGTAAATTATTAACTACAGTAGCTGGAGTCCTCTTTGCAAGCAGACAGTGCAAACAATTGCCACTGATGTATGCTTGGGTTTTTTTAGAGCACAGCACCATTCATCTTTCACCCTCAGTAGGCTTCTATTAAATGGGAGAATAACTCCCATTTAGCTGTGCTTAGCTAACAAGATTTCAATTATAATAAGCTTGAAATTATAATAAGCTTGAAACCTGAAATCATCTTTGTGTGGTCAAGAGATGGGGAATAGGGCTTTCTAAGAGCCATATTCAAAAAGGCTCTGATTTAGATTGTTCAGATGTGCTGGATTGTTTTGTTAGCATTGTAGTTTGTAGTTTAAAACTACTTTTTCTAAGGAGCGTTCTTTAAGATAAATTGTTATGTACCAAAGAAGCCTTTGTTTTGACTTGTTTACTATATCTCAATGTTGATACGCTCTTTTTTTTTTTTTTTTTTAATTTATAT
>NDXB01004686.1:30503-72733 GCA_002631895.1 Agapornis roseicollis
TTTTTTTTTTTTTTTTTTTTTAATGTAGATATGTTAGATAAGGAAGGATGCTGGATTTAGTTTAAGTGACATAACTAGCTGTTGCTTCAACACTTGTACCTTGATCTTTTCTTGCATGAGGCTCTTAACTTTAGAAAGTTATAAAGGTATCCCTGGCAGTGTTCAAGGCCAGGTTGGATGAAGCTTTGGGTGGCATGGTTTAGTGTGAGGTGTCCCTGCTCATGGCAGGGGGGTTGGAACTGGATGATCTTAAGGTCCTTTCCAACCCTAACTATTCTATGATTCTATAAAGGGAGAGATTATCCTATGATTTTCAATTGAAAATACGCAGCTAGAGTAAATATGTAGCAGCCCTTTTCCAGCACCTATTGAAATACAAAGGAAACATCTAAACTAATTGAATTTCTCTGATGCTGGTACTTTTCTGATTGTTCCTCTGCTAGATACCCATAACATAGTGTTTCCAGCCCAGAGAATAATAAACTTCACAAAACTTTTAATTTTTGCTATTGAAAAGTCTAAGAGCTCTTCATGTGTGTGAATCACAGAATGGTTGGGGTTGGAAAGGACCTTAAGATCATTTAGTTCCAACACCCCTGCCATGGGCAGGGACTCCTGCCATTAGACCAGGTTACTCAAAGCCCCATCCAACCTGGCCTTGAACACTGCCAGGGATGGAGCATTCACAATTTCCTTGGGCAATTCATTCTGGTGCCTCACCACTCTCACAATAAAGAACTTCTTCCTTGTATCTAATCTAAATCTTCTTTCATCTTGAACCCATTATTTCTTGTCCTATCACTACACTCCCTTATGAAGAGTCCCTCTCTGGCATCCTTGTAGGCCCCCTTCAGATACTGGAAGGCTCCATGCAGCCTTCTCTTCTCCAGGCTGAACAGCCCCAACTTTCTCAGCCTGTCTTCATAACAGGAGGTACTTCAACCCCCTTGTCATCCTTGTAGCCTCCTCTGTACCTGCTCCAACAGCTCCATGTCCTCCTTATGTTGAGAACGCTAGAGCTGCACACAATACTCCAGTTGAGGTCTCATAAGGGAAGAGTAGAGAAGCAGAATCAGCTCCTGTAACCTGTTGGTCGTGCTCTAACATACAGTTGGCTTTCTGGAATGTGGGTGCATTGCTGCTGTAGTACTGCCCTTGCTCTACTACAGGTTGTCATAGAGGGTGCTGCAGTTTATTATGAGGACCATTTGAAGTCTGAAGTTGAAACTGAAGGCTGTACCAGCTTTTGTGTTGAATAGCAAAGAAATGATATTGTTAGAGAAGTATTAGCAGTATTTTCAAGTTGTAGGTATGCAATGATAAAATTGAGCAATGGTTTATGTAACTTAATTAGAAATATTCCCAGGACAGATTAATTCAAGATCAGTTTGCTTTTCTGTATTCCTGACATTTTGACTGTAGGCCCTTGCTATTCGTGGGCTGGTGATGATTCATGTGTTAATCACTAGTCCACACTTAAACTGCCTGTGCAAACTCAACAGCTGCTTTCCTGCAAAGCCCAGTGAGCTGGTCCTCTGCCCTAGACTGGCTGGAGTGAAAAGTAGGCAGGACCTTGCTTCCTTCAGTATCTTGACTTGCTGTTCTCTGTGTGTGTTCTGAATTTTCTCTGTTCCTACATCCCTCGTGTTTCATTCTTTCATCCGCATTCCTTCAAGACCATGGGAGCAGATGATGCTGTAGCACAGGTGTTGCTGTTACTGCCATCAGCTTATGCACAGTGAAGCAGCCTTCTTGCCACTTCATCAAGGACAGCTCAGTGTCTCGTGCTGGATGCTTCTGTCTCATCACTGACACTGTAAATCCAGCAACTGCTGAACTCTTCTTAAGGAAAAAATGGGGTTTTAAAGTTTGTTCCACGCTAATGAAATTGGGATTCATAGCATAATATGAACTTAACTTGGCAAAAATGTAGCAGTTAGGCAGGTGGTATTTCCTGCTGTTTGTTCACACCCATTATTCTCTATTATTGATTTGTAATCTCTTCATTCCCGGTATTTCTCTCCCATTTAATGCTTTCGGGTATCTCTGCACTGTTTTCTGTTCTTCTCTGAACCCTCTGTAATGTCTGTCACATTTTCCTTTAGGTCAACAACATTTTTCTTAATTGTTTTTCAGTCTTCTCTTTCCTCTGCATTTATTTTTAAAGCTGTTTTGGTTTTATTGTAGTGGTTTCTTGTTTGTTTGTTTGTTTGTTTGTTTTCTTTTGCTGCCTATTACTTGTTTATTTTTAGCTTTAAAATTGCTGAGAATTTTAATAGCTATCAAACAAGGGAGTCAGCGTGCACAATGAATGTCTTCATTCTAGCACACTTTCCATTGGTAGTGTTAGTTCAAGTAGCCATGGACTTTATTCCCTGCCTCTACGCTGTTTTCTATGCTGTGCCAGAAATCTTCAAGAAAGCATAAGCAGATTGCTGTTGGGAAAACAAGTGCTTGGGTAAAATGTAAACAAGCTCCAGATGTAAATTCAAATCGAAGGAAACTTTGCAAGTTGAAACTTCCATGTGGAGGAGCATTGGCTGTTTCTAGTGCTGCTCTGAACTGTAATAAGTAACATCATCTTTGTGAATACGTATTCCTGATTGAACATTGAGCTGCGCAGAAGGGCAAGTGTAGTACAGTTTTGGTTTGAAACACCAGTTTTCTACCCTATCCATTCTCAAGAAGTTTCTCTCTTCTGTCTGTCTCTGGTTTCAGTTCTGGACTATTCAAACAACTGGATAAAGTATGAATTCCAGCTAAAGCTCTGCCTCCGTTTGGTGCTGGGGGGAGGATATATTGTTGCCAAGGGGAAAGAAACAAGGGAAAATGCTTGCTGAGTGCCAAAGAAATTGTTTCCGCTGTATTCCTACAACTGAAGGGCCTTCTATCAAAGTCCAGCTGACAGGAGTCAAATTTTTCCTAATAATAGTTTTAGTACAAGCATATGCACCATAGTTTTGGGGTGAAAGTTTTAAAATTGGGATTTGCTTTTTAAAAACTTCTTGGGGAGGGAAGCGAGCTAATGGATAATCCCTCAGCTGAGCCTTTTTGCTATATCAGCAGCTGAATGGATTAGCGTGTTTGACTCTAAAGCTTGATTGCTGGAGATAGAATGCTTTATGTTTTGCAGATGGTTTTTTTTCTATATCAGGTTTTCTGCGAGACTGAAGTTGTTGGAAATGCAGGCTGGTAAAGTTGTAGCATGAGAATCAGGCAGGCTTTCTGCCGTGAGGTTTCCTTTGGCTGTGTGTGGTGACAAGTTAAGAACCAGAAAAAAGAAAATTAAAGATCTTGAAAGACCTTGGTATGATTTCAGATTCAGGAGTGCTGTCCAGTTAGCCCATACTGCAAACGAAGTTAAGAGATAAACAGCTTTTGGGCTGCATCCAGCCTGCTGCAACATGTTCCCTTAGTGAAGCTTCATTGGCAGTGGATGCTGGTCTGCTGTCAGAAAGGATAATCCTGTGCTCCTCTTGCTCTGTGTTCTGACCCTGTTAAGTCAGTACTAGTGTGGTCAGTTGTACTGGTGGGCTGGAAGGCAGTGACTGGGGGAAAAGCTGTGCTTTTGTGTGCAGCTCAGTCTGAGGTTAGTTTAAACCAGTCAGGAGTACATAACCTCTGCCCGTGTCAAGGTCTTGGCCCCCATCCTGCTCCCAAGTGCAGAGAGCCTGATGACAGTGAAGCGAAGTTCTCCTGGCAATGGTGGTGTGCTCCATCGTCTATTTTTGGCAGTCCCTCTAAAACGTCAGCAGTCAATCCAAGTTTTCTTAATGCTGCATTCAGGGCATGTACAGCTGAGTGTCCTGGTACAGCGGGAACGAAGGCTGTGTGGCGTGTTGTGGGGGAAGGCTGAGTGCTGTAGGCATGCAAGATCATATATGCTAAGCCAATTCTGGCTGAAGCTGTGTAAGACGAACACTGATCAGCTGCCATGAACTCTACGACTAGCTTTTGTTGCAAGCTTTCCTTGCCCTGTGAGGACCCAGCATGTCAACAGTTTTAGTTTGGGTGGCTTTGTCTTTTTATACATGGTGTTTTAAATTTGCCCTTTGTGGATTAGAGATGTTGAAGGTGGTATAAAGACCATTAATACCCAAATTTCCAAATGAAACTGTTGTTTAGGATGTACTCCCAAATGTAGAGTTGTACATATTTCTCTGTTTGGGATCAAAAAAAGATAAAATTATATGACACAAAATTAACCACTTGTCATTCTCAACAGGCTTTTTACAGGCTTCCTCTTCATTTGAGGTGAAAGATCAGAGTGGTAAGATCTGCATCATTGCTGATATGACAGTAGCCCTCTCAGTGGAGTACAAAAGCAATGGGCAAAAAGAGGTAAGGGGAATATTTCACTGTTTGTCTCTAATTTGTGTTTATAAAATGTGTGGTATTTCTACAAGTGCACAGCACTTAAGCTTTGAACAAATATCTAAATGTAAAAACCACTTCAGCAAAGATTTGCTCCCTTCCAGACATGTTGCATCAAGCTATTATTGATGCTTCTAATTAAAGAGGGTTAAGGCTGCCTGAAGCCACCACAAACAATACAAGTGCATAATTAATTTTGTGACTGAAATACCACTAAATGGTAGCTAAAATGGCTTTCACTGGAACTGTAAAGATTGGTCAACTTCTGTGAACTTGATCATACTTACATGGACTAAATCTGAACTGAAATGGCTATTGGCATGTAACTTTTAAACTTGCCTGAAGTCTGTGATCTTGCGTAGCAGGTCTCAAGATTTCACTGTGTCTGCAGACCAGTGCAGTGCTTACAAGTTGTTCCATACTAACAGCATAAGCCCGTTATTGGAAAGTTGAGATTTTTATTTACAAGTACTCTGCTTTTCAGTTTATGTTCTTGGTTTCTTCACTACTGAACAGGAATCGTAGGCTATTTATAATCTCATTGCAGCTGCATGTTTTGAGGCACTCTTGTTGAAGATGGTGGGGTTTTTCCCTAGCAATCAGTATGATGTGAAATTAAATAATTGAAAAACCTATTACTTTGCCAGTGATGCACTGACTTTGTGTGTTTTGAGCTATATTGCATAGTCCACTTTTTCAGTGGTACAGATGGTTGCAGCCCTCCTGACATGGGTATATAAATTTGCATTCAGAGGTGACTACTTTCATAACATGCTCTTGGCTGTTTCTTTGTGTAAGCAATAAGCTCAGAACATTTCAGGAAACACTGTATTGATCTTCAGGTATCATGTTACTTCTCAATATGTAATAAACTCAAAAGCATTATACCCAAACTATGTAGGCTGTACCACTTGCTTTTGTTCTTACTCAATTGTACTACAAGAAGCCAAGCTTAAATTTCTTCCTATTTTTTATGCATCCAGAGGTTGCCAGATTTGATTCACCTTGTATTGAAGTACATGCAAATTTATAGTGCTAGTTTAGTGGGGGTTGGGAGGGAAGTCTAAAGGGTGCTGTATTACTGTTTTGTCCTCAAATTTCAGAGGGCAATATTCTTAGAAATCTGAGTGCCAGTAACATGCTATTTGCTATATACTGGTATAGAAGTAGACATAGCATGTATGAACATCAGCTCTTATGTTTTGTAACAGTTTCATAGGATATTTAAAAAGCAGTAAGGAAGAGCTCATTTATGTGTGTGTTGTTTTCTGCCCTACAGTTTGCACACTTTTTCCTTCCACAAAATGCTACAGTAAGCCCACAGAGCTCATGTGGTAAAGGTAACACATCTCATCCACTACTGGTGTTGGATTTTGGAGCAGGGCATTCATTAAGTCTGAACTTCTCAGAACAAGCAGACAAGTACCAAGTTGAAGAGCTAGTTTTCCACTACAATCTCTCAGATGCAGCTTTATTCCATAACTCAACTGGAGGTAAAATAAAAACTTCTTGTTCTTATTGTGTAACCCTTCCAGATGTAAACTGACTTGTTTCTGTAAATAGTTTTACATACTAATGCAATGTAATCATTTTATAGGAGTGAAGAGAGTATCGCATAGAACTACTATTCAGGCATATATGGGTACAACATACAGATGCATCAGCTCCAAGCAAGTCAATATGAAGAATGTGAACGTTACTTTTAGCAATGTTACTTTGGAAGCCTATCTCACAAATGGCACTTTCAGTATGAACAGTAGGTATCTTGTAGCAGAAAATATACTTGATAAGCTAATATTTCAAGTAATAGGTTATTTCTAAGTTCTGACCCATCATATTTAGGCAGGTACAAACTGGATCTGAAGCTCTCATAGCAGCATCTTTTGAAATGAGGGGACCTGCTTCGGGTTTTATCTGTAGGGTTTTCAGCATCCGTGACTGGAAGATAGTGCACTGTGTTCCTGTGGGTTTTATACAGGTATTGTGGAACATTCCTTCTGTTCACGAGTATTTATGGGTGTAAACCTGTGCTGTAGTAGGTCAGCTGGGCATATGGCCAAAATCCTCGTTTAAGAAGTATCTGATAACTTCCAAGTATTATGTCTCTATTGAAGTGATTTGAACTACTTACTGTGTGCTCTGGGGAAAATGAGTGATATAATGGCAGACAATAGAGAACTAGTTTATAAGGAAGAGATCTGTATGCCTTCCTACAGAATGCTTTGTGTAAGCTGCAACAGTGATGGTTTTTCTCTGACTTGATCATAAAGCAACTTTGTCCTGATTTCTTGTATTGAAAAGCATTTTGTAATTTCAGTGCTATAATGATTAGAAGACAAGCTACTTCATGGAATGTTCAAGTCCTTTGTTTTTGTGGCAAAGTTCTTCAAACCTGAAGAGCCATATAAAACTGATCACCCTTACTGTTGTCTTAAGTAGTGACAAGTCTTTGCTTTGCTTTTGGGGCAAGTAGAAAACCTTTCTCTTCTGTGGAAAGTGTAGAACTTACGCTGCTAATCTAACTTATGCACCTGTTAAATTGAAATTAATCTTAAAAACTAGAGTAGTCAGTGCGCACTTGGTATGGATGCATTGAACAGGTGCCTTTTGTTCAATGCATCCATACATTGAACAGGAGTATATCCCATATCTCTGAAAAATACCTTGCCTGGTGCATGATAATAATGGCCTTGACTTACTTCATGGCTGCCTCATATGACTGCCTCGGATTTCAGTGCGTATCCTCTCTTGATCAAATCTTTTCCATTCAGTGAGCCGGTTTGGAGTAAAGATGTGGACCTACATTTTTCATTAAAAAAAACCCACCTAATTTCTATTACTCCAGTCTTCAGAACTAGCTGATCTTTAATTGATATCTTGATCCAGTTATCACAGCAGATAAACGTAAGTGATTGGTTATCAGGCTTGAACATAGGCCATGAAACTGGGAGAAGCTGGTTTACATGTCCACAAAAGTTCAGTGAAATCTCCCGGCTATGTAATACTTTTCCTTCTAAGCCAGGCTGTCACCTGTTCTTGCATAGTCCTTTGGTCAAAAAAAAAAAAAGCATTATTTTTGTAGGGCGCTTTCTATGCGACACAAGGTTTGTCAGCATTTTGCTTCATTTTTTAGTTCTGTACTTCTGTTTTAGATTAATATAAATGCTTTAATTTGCCATGATAACTTCTCCATGTTTGGTTTTCATCATCCTGAGGTATCACTGTCTTAATGAAGCTATTGATCCTCAGGAAAAAAACGTTTTCTCTAATCCTGGGATAGACACTAGTCTGAGTTCAAGCTGTTTGCTTTGGGGTTTTCTGTTTGTTTGTTTGTTTGCACATTCCTGTTACCTGTAGTGCCATGCAGTTTTTTTCTTTATCATTCCTAAGTTTTTATTACTGTCTTGGGTCTGCACCCAGATAATTTTTTACATTCCCACTGCACAATGAGCTCATTCTTGTGGGTGGTTGGGTTTTTTTTTTAATTATTGTTCAGATAGTTGAAGAATTCTCATTCTATCTTTTTTCATTTTTAAATCTTTTTGACCCTGAAATCACATTGTTCTTTGAGATCAGTTCATTCTTTCTGTTCTTGTGGGCTTAAGGCTTTGCCTGTCCTTGTGGTAGCTGGTTATTGGTAAACTTTGGATCTGGGATTCTCCCTCACCTCCCCCCTCCCCAGCCCCAGCAACTCTTTCATTATAGGATATTTATGCTGGTGATTTGGCAGAAAGGAAGGGAGTGGGTGAAGGGTCAGTATTTGGTGTATCTGCCTCACTAAAAGTGGCAACTTCTATCAGTCTACCTAGAAGTTAGTGGCTGAGGTTATGGTAATAATTATCTGCAGCTCTGAAGGAGGCTTTCATTTTATGTGTGTTGGTAGTTTTGTCAGCTGCTTTCCTGTAACTGCCAGAGAAAGACGTTAAGAATCTGTCTCATCCTCAGATTTGTCTCGGAAGAGTTACTATGAGCTATGCTGTAAATTGATTCAGAAAATATACTGCGTTAAGACTCCACCCAGGGCAAACTTCCACTCAAATTGGTTTGGTTGCTTCTATCTCTGCTAGCTTGAGTAAGAGGCTGTACACATTGAGATCCTGTGGATGGAGGGGAAATTCTCCATTGAGATAACAAAAAACCCAACAGCAGCATTACTTTGTAAGAAATGATCACATTTTGGGACATGACCAGTATCAGTCTATAGAAGATCATGTCACTCATCCATTCATCCACCTTCCCTCTGCTCTGTCTTTCCATAAATGGAGTAGAAATAGGAAAGCATGCTGTGTTGGTGTCTGTGTGACTTTAGGTGTGATTAGAGTCCCTTGTTCTGAGGCTGTTTCTTAGATATCTGGTGTCTGCAAGGTTTATATTTTAGAAGTAGGCCTTTTGAGTCAGAATTGACTGCTGCTGCAGTTTGTTATCCTTAGAAAGTTGCAAGCCATTATCCCTGACATGGGGAGATGACCTTCGCTTAGAACATGGAAGCCTCTACTACAGTAACGTCCTTGCTCTGACCTTTGGTTTTGGCTTAGATGTTCAGTGCAGGAGCCTCGTTGGTTCCCAGATCAAGTTAAGACCTTGCTGCCAGGTGTTTCTGAGTACTCTGGCAAATAAATCTGAGTCACTACTCCTTCTGTCTTCTTTTGCCTTGGAAGCTGCTGCTGAACTAGATGAAAAGAGAAGGCTGTCTTGCACATCCATACTCAGCCTTCTTACCCCCTGGTGTGTAGCTGCTAACGCAGGACAAAAGGGGGGATTGCCTTGAAAGGATATAGTAGACCATTTGCTATCAGAAGCAGTGTCAGGTCCAGTAGCATTTTAATGTTACAGTGGATATTGCCAAAATAATGACATAGGGTCCTCACAACCTGGTAATGTAACAGGAGGAGAGAGGGGAAGGAGAACAACATATCTCCTGAGAGACCACTTTGAACAGTGGGCAAGAGAGCTGTTCTGCTTCTAGCATGCACGTGCCTAGATTGTCTGAGCGGTAGTTGTTCTAGCCTTGCTGTGAACATACAGCAGGAACACTGGGTCTGTCAGCATGGCAGTATGTTACTTATCCTGACTTGATGGCAAAGTGAAACGACAGACATGAATGAAAGCAGATGCAATCACTGTGAATTTCTGTAAATAACAGCAGAGGTGTCACTTTCACATGCCAGGCTTTAAAAATGTCTCAAACTTTGTAACAAGAGTTCAAATAATGCTTTACCATCACATTTTTCAGCTTTTATTATCTTGTATTAGAATAAGCTACTTGAAATTGTGTTCTCCTTTCCCTTGAGGATTAAAAAAGTAGCGCATCCCACAGCTTCAGTTTTGGGGTTTTTTTTGTAATGACTGTTTTCTTTTCTCTCCAGGGACAGAATGTGCTGAAGATACGGTCTCTACTACTGCTGTAGTGCCTACAACTCCTAAACAGACTACTAGCCAGGTTCCAACAACAACTAGCCCAGTACCAACTGTATCACCCTCAAATCCTGAAGTTGGTAAATACAACGTGACTGGTCCAAATGGAACCTGTATACTTGCCTCCATGGGGTTACAGCTCAATATCACCTATCTAAAAAAAGACGAAAAGGTATATATTTTTTTCTTTCTTCAAAGCTTTCAGATTTGAAGACTTGGTAAATTATTATAGGCTAAATTTTTTCTTTTAAAATCACAGTTCTTTGTAGTGTTCATCTATGATAGCACTCCATTTGAATTGCTTAACTTTGTCTAGACTAGTGACAATTCAAAAGGTTCTCTTCTACTGAAAGTGGTGATTTTTTTTGTCCAGTAAGAGTGTTAGACTTGTCTGTTAAGATCCAGTGCATGTACATGGCTGTTCCACAGAAGCAGTAAAAAATTATCAAGGTATGAGTAGGGGGAATCCTGTTATCAAAGATGCCATCTAAACAAGGCTTTTTAAACTGTTAAAAAAATAATCCAAGAATTTGGCCTGAGACACCTGAATGAAAATAGTGAGTGACTATTAGAAGGGAAGGTTATTACTGCTATAAAACTGGACAGGCTTGTGACAGGTTAACTTCCAGCTAGCACCAGGGAGGCTTGGGTTTGACATTAAATAGCATTAATGAGCTACTGAAGGGCTGATTTTGACAGCAAACACGCCTCATGGCTTATGTAAGGTCCAGCCTGGTATTGGTTCTTTCCCTCCATTGTTGAATGCAAAGCCCAGCTTGCCAACCCCACAGACAAACCTGGTACACACTAGCTGGGGAAGGCGGAGCAGTGAGGAGTAATCCCAAAGGGACTACTGAAGGTCCTCAGTAGGAAACCATGACCAGGGGTCGGCAAACCTTGATGTCCAGTAAAGCTTTGTTGTGAGAGACCTTCATTCACAAGCTGGTTTTTCCTATCCCATGGATTAATCTGATGTAACAAGGACAAGTGTGGGCAAACAAACTATACAAAAGCAACCATAATTGAAACTGGATCTCAGTGATGAAGGATCTGGTGTGGGGAGGTGGTATCTGTGTAGGATTTAGCTGCTTAATGATGTATGTGGTGATGCAAAGGAATCCATTGCATTTTTGATGATGCTGATGACTGAGAGGTAAGACCAGGAGCACTGATAGCTGGTATGTGGTTGTACACTAGCTGGTTGTGATGGCAACTCTGTCTTAGCCACCTTAATTATGTGGAATCCCCTAGCCATGTATTGAGTGGCATTCTAGCTCTGCTGGAACAGCTGATTTTAGTGTAATGACCAGTGAGGAGCTGGCAAACAGGTTTTTCAAAGTCAGATAAGGATCAGCAAGAAGATTCTGAAAGGTTTCCAGCTGACCGATTGGGAAGTGTATTTAACTCACAGCCTTCTGCAGATACAGAACAGTATAAAATCATATCTCATGGGCAAAACTAAAGCATTTTGAACTGAAGTGACTAGTAAGGTGACTATGCTTACATGTGGTTCCCTTCATTATGTCCAAGCAGTATTTTTTAGCTTCTTGCTTCCAGTGTAGTGACTGGTGGTGTGTTTATTTATGTTGCTAGGACCAAGGAAGCTTAGTGTGGGGAAAGCAGCAGGTTATTTGCTGCAGAAAACTTTGTTAGGCATGCAAAGATGCCCTGTGTTCTCTGCCAGCATGGTAATGCAAGTGCAATTTACATGTGCTAGTATGGGCTAGTGTATCTGGCCAGTCATCTGTAATGTGTAGAGTGTGCATGTAAGCATATGCAAGCCAGAAATCAGCTGAACATATGGTGATGTGTTAGTCTCTTTGAATGTCATAACTGATCCTCTTCTCTCATAGATGGGTTTGGATGTGCTGAATTTTATACCACAGAATACAACTACTTCTGGGAGATGCAACAACACGTCTGCTGTCTTGAATCTGACCTTTGAGAAAACAAGGGTTATCTTCCACTTTGCATTGGTAAGAGTCTCAAAACAAGCTGTAGGATCTGCAGTACTTTTCATGTGGGAAAACTAACTGGGGCAAGTAGGAGAGTAAAAAGATGTAACTGAAGGAAGGGAAGTAAATACTTCCTTTGCTTTTAACACTAGGATTTAGAGGGTTTCATACTTGGTTGCTGTTCTGAGGAAAGAATATGTATATGTATGTGTGCACAGATATGTATTTTGTTTGGAATGAGACTTTAAGATTGTATTGACTACTCTAAAGCTTCTTGCCCAACCTGGGAACAGCCTGTGACAAGCAGGCATCTCACTTAATCATACAAGCCTGGAGCTGGATTTAAGTCCACATTATTATTCTGTGCACAGCCCAAGGGCCACGTGTGCCTGTCTTATGGTCTCCTATGGTGGCTGGAAGTCCAGTTTCCCAGAGCCCTGCCCCTAGTGCTATATTAGTATTGCATACCCTTGAGGACTGAATGCACCATGTTTGTCAGAGCTTCATGCTCCTTTTAATACTTGTGGGATTGATCAAATTGCAAACACCTTGACCTGTTATTATTAAATGAGTCTCTACATCTCTGTGGTGTACTGACCTGCTTCAAAGCCGCATCTGTAGCACAGGTGAGATCACTGCACTAACCTGGTTATGGCATGGACAGGACTATGCCACTGGTGTCAGAGTCAAGTAAGCAGCCTCAGGGGTGATGGTCCCCTTGGCTTTGCCTCCCTATCTCCCTCAAAGGAATAGTTCCTCAAGTGCAATGAAGCTCTTCTGGATGTTAATCCCAATTGTATTTTGAAAGCCTTTCTCAATGCAATTTCAAAATTGCATTTTGAAAGCCTTTCTCAAAATGCATGCAGAATTGAACCTGGGTGTTAACAGCTTATGTTGTACATCATTAGCTTAAATGACAACTACTGGCTTGTTTTGGTTTTTCTTAAAGAATGCAACTGCTGAAAAATTCTTCCTGCAAGGTGTGAATGTGAGCACAACTCTGCCTTCTGAAGCAAAAGGTAGGGACTTTTCAGAAGTCTAGCTTCAGTGACTAATTCTATAAATAATTAAGGGTTGCTTGCATTAAATAACATGTTAGAAATGTTGGGGATGTATGTATCAAATGTAAAGTCTACAAGCTTATAGCTCTGTTCTTCAGGTTTCTGTAATAAGACTTTCTCTTATGCAGTCCCAAGGTTTGAAGCATCAAACAATAGCATGAGTGAGCTGAGAGCTACAGTAGGGAACTCCTACAAGTGTAGTGCAGAGGAGAATCTCCAGATCACGGACAAAGCCCTAGTCAACGTATTTAATGTTCAGATCCAGGTGTTCAAGATTGATGGAGACAAATTTGGGGCAGGTAAGAGGTTTACATTTTGGCGCAAGGAACCTGACATTTGTGGAGTGCACTTAAATAGAAACATGTTATTCTGTAGTCAAATGTCAGCTTATGGGTGTTATGCTTAGTCTCTGTGTGCCCTATTACAGATGGTGGGATGGTAAGATGTTGTGAGCTGAGGTTAGCATGAGAAGTATGTAATAAAAAGCTTTGAAATAACTAGGACTTCTCCCTTATGGTCCAGAGAAGAGCTAAGGAAAAGTGTTAAATTTCCTTTGTAACTGTGTACAGAAAGTCATACGAAAGGGGCAAGTTCTGGGAAGTTACCAACTCTTTTAGTTAACACTGTCCTTTGTGATTGTGGTTAAAGCAAAATAGCTGTGGGAGGAGTCACATGAATATATTTGTGACAGCTATGCTTGTATATAGCTTAGAGTAATAGCTCTTCAGAAGGCAAGAATTACTCTAGATATCTATATTGTGCATACAACTGGTATAAGAAAGACTTCATCCTGAATGATGATAGTGAACTTGGCTTCCTTTTGGTTGTTGGCAAGTTAATCTAGATGTGAACTTGAGCTAGTTGTAGCTATGTGCTGAGAGCAAAAGCCTGAAGTTCTGGATATAGCCATCTGTTGGTGCACTAGTGGTTAACATAGATCTTTTTCTCTCTCTCTCTTCAGTGGAAGAATGTCAACTGGATGAAAATAACATGCTGATCCCTATAATAGTTGGTGCAGCCCTTGCTGGTCTTGTTCTCATTGTCTTGATTGCTTACTTGATTGGCAGAAAGAGGAGCCATGCTGGATATCAAACAATTTAATGACTTGCACTAAAATCCAGTGTAGATGAAAAGCAATTGCAAGAGGCTGGGAAAACTCCCCCACACATTTCCCCTGAGCTAAGATTGATATTGTAAGGGAACACCTTTTCTTGCAAATTGCTTCCTCTTTAAAAGTCTGCTTTATTAAATGTGAAATCATCTTGCAGCATTTAACTATGCACAAAGAAAATAACTTCTGAAGATTCTGGTGTTTAATTTTTGCTAACTAGTTGAAATATTTACCCACTTAGAAACAAGCTGAAAGTTTTTAAAGGTGCTTTTTTGCGGAATTGGCATAAGGTCACGTCAGCTAAAGATTCCAGAGAGGGATGTTGCTAATTCACACTGACTCACTTTCAGAACTCTTAACAAAGGGAAAAGGTTCATTCTTCGTACTGCTGCCATCCTGTGATGATGTTAATTATACTGGTGGTGCATTTAAAAACAATTTAGTAACAACTGACAAAACTGAAATTTAAAATCTAAACTCCACCTTGTCTCTTAGGTGTATATTTTTTACTAAGCTTTAAATGCAATGCCTGGCATATGCAGGGTGTGAATGGCGCAATACTCAAACCTTACAGGAACTCTTTATGATTGGACAGCTCCCCTGTTTGATATTTTTGATGCTACACCAGCTCATTAGGAGCTGGTACTTTTTTAAAATGGGTGTTATTTTTATTTACCTTTTTTTTTGTAAAGTGATTTCAGTCTATTCTGTTGGAAGGTCCAGAGAGATCCTGTTACTGCACATGTGTACAATATAGATCTCGATCTGCTGATTCTCTTGCTTTAACCTTGGCTGGGGGGGGTTGTACACTTTAAGGATCAGTTCTTATGTATGCATTGCCTGTAACAATGCTAATAAAGACACCTTTTTCTGTATATCTTAGTATTGCTGGTCACTCTTTAACCCAGTGGTCAAGAGTTTAAATGCCGAAGTTTTGGTTTGGCTCTACTTGGAGAGCTTTAAACAAATCCTTAGTGTGGAGTTATGTTAAACGAGTGCTTAAGTTGTTTCTCTGTGGCACTCTGTATGCATCTTTGGAGCAGTCCCTTGGTTTGGACTTTGTGCTTGGAAACAGGTAAAATTTCTGAATATCGGTAACCCAAGACTTGGAGAAGTTAACTCATCCATTAAATTACTTGTTATTGAGATATGTCATCACCTTCTGAAAGTGCTGCTAAGCTACTCAGTGTAAGGACTGAGGAAGTGACTGTTTTATTTTGAAGTTGGATTCTCACCACAGTGTAGGAGGTACATGTCTGCTGAAGTCTGTGTTGTGATGTGCTGGAAAGGAACCTCTGTATTTAAGCTTCCCTGATTCGCTCCTGCAATATTGGTTTTGGTTTTAATAGTATGTATGCAGGACAAGAATCAAGGCACACTGAAACATTGTCCAGAACACTGCTGTTCTGATAAGGAGAACTGAATGCAGGGCAGTAAGGCTGCCTTGAAGGTACCTGGAAAGTGTGGATTTTGCCAGTGGTGAATAAACTAGTATTTCCTAATACCTGCTGACAAACTGTAAGCATGGTACTGCATATGTCCTTATAATTCAGTACCCAAGCAAAAAGCTGTCTGTTCAGTACCATAAAGAATAGGATAGCTTGGAGTCATACTGTTAGTAGCTGTCTTTACTTGCCTAGAAGAGCATTCATCTACTTCCTGTGAAAAATTGGTGGGTTTTTTTTTGCCTGCTGAGGAATGAAAGAAATTCAATCTGCAGGGAGGAAAAAAAAAGCCTTCCTTGACAAAACATGAAGGTGTCTTGGAGAATAGTCTGAAAAGGAGGGTGGTGTCAAAAGGGTGAGACTTTCCACAGTCATTGTTCAACAGGCAGAATAAAACCAATGAACAACTGGTCTCTTTGCAGGTGTCTTCTCTCCCCTCCCGAGCGGCAGTAAGGAAAGGAGTTGGCCACCAGAGGGCTCTGTAAGGACAAGAAAGCAATTCACAGGCCCTGGCTTCAGCAGCGCTGGGAAGTGGTCTAGGGCCGGGGCAGGGCTGCTGCATTGCTTGTTTCTGCCCAGGGGTAGGAGATTTAGACTTGCGTTAAGGCCCGATGTCTCACTCTGTCAAGGAAAAAGCCTGTTCATGGCTGTTTCTCCCAAAATGTTTAGGTACACAGTTTAAATGAGTAGTGCAACCTTAGTACATGAGTACATAGCAGTACATCATCCCTTAAAACAAAATGAGAAATGCTATTCTAGATTTAAGTAAAATCTTGACTCACTTATTTCATTTGAGCCACTTTTACCTACTGTGCTAGCGTGAGAAAACCTTGAATATAAACTATTAGGAGTGATTACAGAGGAACTGTTTCTGCAGCTTGCCGTAGCCTGGGCTTCAACATGTTCCCTGCTGCCTTTACCTGAAGAGCTGTTACATACTGCATAGAGTAATTGCTAGTGAAGATAAAAGGTTGCATTCCTCATTGCTGTCTTGCCCTGTGCTTTGCCACATTTATTGAATTCCTTAAGTGGTAGCTGTAAGGAAAAAGGAAGATGTTTGCATTCCAGCCAGGAATGAGATCAGATGTTTTACCCTCTTCACACCAAGATACAGGTTCTGACAAATTAAATTAATTTATTTTGTACAAATGACAGTCAGTGGTGTCACAGTTACACAGTAGGAAGTATATGCGATTTTGTACACCTGTTTTAACATTACAAAATGCCCTGTGACTTTTTTAAAAGGAGTATCCTGACACTGATCGCATTATATTCTGAAAACACTTTAAAAACAACAACAGACAACAGAGCCACCAGTTCCAGTTACTAAGTCTGACGTACAGTACACAGTGTTAACAAAACTTACTTGAAAGGCAGGAAAAATTGGTCTTGTCAGTTAACCGATGGAAAGCTTAAAGTGTGCTTTAGTCAGTGCAAATAGAGGAATGTGTCAATTGCTGTAGTATCTAACCACTTGGTTAAATGGGGTGAGTTATCCCTGAGAAAGTAACTGTTCTCTGCAGGTCTCTCTGAGTTTGTTGATTGTTGCCATGGACAAGGTTCCAGGGTCTGTGAATATTTTCTGTTGGCAAAAGGAGAAAATTCTTAGTTAAAATGCTGGCTTTGGACAATCTGCTGGAATTCTCACATAAGTCTCTGAAGTGGGAAATCCCAGCTTTGATACCCTCACTGATCTTTGGCCTCTGTAACAGAGCAGCATCTTCTTATGCACTGCTGTAGCAACACGGTAAACCTTCAGCTCATAACAAATGCTGTAAGTTACACAAAAGCAACAATACAAAAGCTAGTTTGAAAAGAAGTGTCCAATTTAAATCATTTTAGAATGCATTTGTGTTAGTGAATGGCAGGCATATTTACAATGTATTAAACAATTCCAGGTAATGCTGAAAAGCACCACTGTGTTTCTCATGGCATGCTAGCATAGGTTTTTCAAGCTCTGGAACCCACATATATAAACTAGTATGTTCCTACTCAAAAAAAACCAAACCAAACCCAGCAGTCTTAGCCCCCTTGCTATATTCCCTTTGCTTCTCTACCAGGCTTTCAGGGTAGTAGAGTACATGTAGGAGAATTCGAGGCATTTCAAATGCCATCACACAGTTGTAATTGTCTATTTTTGCTTTAACTTCTTGCTGAACAATACACTTTTTTCCACTGCTTCACCTGAAGCCTCTGACTGAATAAAACCGTGAAGCAAGTTGCAAGTTTATGCACTTTAATCTACAGTTCAGGTATGTGGGCCCCTCAGTTTCTACAGTTGTAACTGACAGCTATGGAGACAAGATTATAAATGAGCCAGTCTGAACAGCATTTTGGTAAAGAAGCCTGCTCTATATTAAACTAAAAATTAAGGTTTTGTTCGGGGAGAGAGAAGCATAAAATACTCAACTGTTATTGTCTCAACTGGCACTAGTATCTGTACTGAAGAAAAAAATCCAAACCCAAAAGTACGTGTTTCAAAGTTACCTAAGACCCTAACCTAACTTCTTTATTTAATTGCCCTAAAAGTCCCCTTGGTGCAGAAACCAACACAATTAAAAATAAACTGGTTTATTCAGGGTAAAAAAAAATAAAAAAAGGCAGTTGAATTTCTGAAAATAGCTGCTGTAGAATGTAATTTAATTAAGGGGCAGGGGGGTGATGACAAACAGGACAGGACCAGTCCTTAAAGGACAAATCATCGAATCGCCAGTTGGAATGAACCTAGTCCAACTTTGGTTTGTATAAGCCTCTTAACTGGCATTCTGATCGAAGTTAACACGTACTAAAAAAAAAAATCTTATTCTAAACCTTTTATGGAATGGGAAAACCCCTCAAACATCTCCCTTCTAAATTAAAGCTGTACCTATGATTTGTTCCTTTAATTCAAAGACTCACAAACACCAGTAAATTAAGGTTATTTTTCTTCTGTGTGAGCAAAGATGAAACTGAATGACATCCACCTATGACAGACCTATGCACAGAGCTCTGACATGAGCATGAAACTCTTTTGGGGGTAAAAGTCATGTACTGAGCTCTAGCTTTGGACACACTTGTCCAACAATGGTAGTGGAGTTGACCATGTAACTTAACAGGAGCACATCTGTGATATTTTTTTGCAGCTGCCATCTTTTACAGTTAGATCTGGGTTAAACTCTGAATCTAATGTTAAATACAGATTTGGTACCCCACCTATTAATAATCTACAAGAATAATTCTTAGCTTGCAGATTGTCATGAGACTTTAGCCCTCAACTTCCTGGTGCTACCTTTTTCTCAACAGAGTATTTTATTTTCTAGCACTATTAAGATTTATTAAGGCAAGTTTTAAATTCACTTTTGTGTCTATTCTACAATATTCTGTTACCATTCATCTGAAAAATGCACAGGAGCAGAAATCATAGTTCACTGAAAAATGCACTGGAGTTATTTTCTCAGACTTCCTGCCTTACCTAGTAAAAAGGGCAAAACAATTTTTCCCCTGAACAACCAATAATGTGAATGGATTCTATACATGGATTTGAATAATCTTTTTAAGAAACTCAAACCTTTCTAAAAATTTAAGTCAAAACATTTTTCATCCTTTTGTCAGTTCCCACAGGTAAATTTCTTCTGACCATATCCATCATTTGACTACGACATTTCTAAGTCAGTTTTGGTTTTTATTTGTAACACGTACAGATAACAAAGCATTATACCTGCATGAAGCTGTGACACTCTGTTACAAATGTTCCTTTGGTGATCTGCTTAAATTTATCACAGATGTCAGGGAAATTCGTGGCTTCCAAAATAAAAGCTTGATGTTGCTTAATTAATGTTAAGGCCACACGGAAGATGATCTTTGATCCTTCATAGAACAAACAATCCCATATTCGGAGCACAGTCTGCAGGGAAGGAGAAAATTTCAGATTACAGCTTCTTGATTTCCAGTAGGTAATTTTCAAATGAAGTAACACTTATGAGTGTGTCTTAAGAGAACTTCTTAATAAGAGTTACACAAGAATAAGAGAATTACCTCTACTGGAAGAATGTCGATGAACAAACATATAAACCAGCGTGACACCACTAGGGTCCACATGACTCCATGTTTTTCCATCAGCTCTGCCACAGCTGGAACTTTCATTTTCACAAGTTCTCCAAGGACTTCCTGATCAGTTTTCAGGCCCAACATCACAGGACTGTAATAATCTTGGAGAGAAGAAACCAAAATTCAGCAATGTTGAGACATGATCTTGCCACAGAACTGAAGAGAATGAATGTCCTGTGCAGCTCAGGTATATGAAGGTATGTTGAGTTGATGATCCCAAGCTGAGTACATTAAACCATGCAACAAAGATGTCTGTGTTGTGGTCAGAGAGCACTTCTTCAGTCAAGGCTGATCTTTCTACACAAACACTTCATTCAAGTGTACCAAAGAATCTTTTTCTCTCTAATGTTTTTTGGCAACTTTTTCTTTCTTCCCCGGGAAGGATAATATCGGTAGGTTTTAATTGCTAGCTTAAATTACTAAAGTATTGTTAATGTTTAATCGGTTCAGTGTAACTACCACCACCTTTGGGAGGGGGAGGGAAGACAGGACAGGATGAACTACACACCTCCCTGCTCACACAGTACCCAGACAAGAAACAAAACAACCCATAGCCTTTAAACTGGGACCACTCTCAAACTGGAAATGTGAATTTCTGAGAGTATCGGCTGTGCAGGGGTGCTGAAGACCAGACACCACTTCTCCTGGGGTATGACCTAGTCCTTAAGAGTTTTTCCTTCTTTCCTCTGAGCAAGGAAATCACACTTTTCACAAAATCAATTCCAAGATGATGTGAATGATAGGTCCCTCAGGCAACATCTCTTCCTACTTAATTTTTATCTGCAAGACGAGTTGAAAGCTGCAATTCAGGTTTCTCTAACTTAGCTGCTTTCTGCCAAGGTCTCCAGACCCATACTATATTGTGGACAATGGTTCACATAAAGGTGAGGGAATCAGAAAGAGCAAAGTCCATTTGTCAGAAGCAACTGTAATGAAACCTCCCAGTGGCACAAATAAGTTTAAGAGGAAGCTCAAATTATGCAGTACATTTATAACCTCATTAATTTCTTTAATGAAATCACAAGAGAGTTTAATATTCCACTCTTTCCTGGGACAGCGGTTTTCTTGACCAGACTGCCTGCCCCAGGAGCTATTTGTTCTGCATTTGTCCTATCCAAACTGCAGAACATTTACAGTTTTTACAGTACCAAGGAGCATTGCATTCAGCTTTTAGAAATCTATCTTTTTGTCTCTTATCCTTATTTTCTTTGTTCCCATTGAAGAATAACAGGTAGAACTCCTCTACAAACAGAAGTGTCACTGCCACCATATTTATTCCTTCAACCGTTTGCCTTTCAATTGCTTGGAGGGAAAGCTCTGAAGTCTAAGGCACAAGTAATCCCACAAAAAAAGGATACTAAAACCAAATCAGTGACACCATGACCTCAAAGTCAACACAAGCTTCTCTCTGTGTTTAGTGTTAGTGTGGTGCTCATTTGTGGACTAGAATACAGGTAAAGTATCACTAACTGTCTGAGTAACCCTTTTTTAAAGACCTAATTTAATGTGAGAAACAAATGACATTTCAAATAACTGACCAAGCCTTTTTCCCTTTCCTGCCCTTCCTTCTCCTCTTGTACACCCACAAACCATTTTCTTCTCTTTTTTGTGCTCCTAAGACATATGAGTACTAAAAGTTAGCACCGGTGAGTGTCCTCAGGAGGAAGGACAGCAGCCCACACGCTTTCTGCTCTGCTGCAATCATCTGATACACTGAAATCAACAGCAGCTGCTATTTTTAATTTGTACAGCAAAGTGAATGTCAGGATTTCAGTGAGGATGTAACCGGACACCCCAGCAGCTTTCTGAGAGCTGGCAAGTAAAAAGTTAACAGCCAGGCAACTCGGATACCTCACTCTTCGAATTACTGAAGCAGCCAGGAAGCCTTGTCGTAAGTAAGGATTTCACTCCAGTTTGTTAGATTGTACTGCTGGACAGAAAAGAAAAAGGAGCTATTCATCTATCTGGGGCTGCCTCCTGCAGTCCCTCACGAAGCAGGAGGGGCTCCATGTGCCCTGCTTTACAGCACTGCAATGTTCAGCCCAGTGCTGCTGCAAAACAAGCGGGAGGAGTAATTAATGATTTTATGCAAATGCCAGTGACTGAGGAGCAGGGTTTTTCCCAGGATATTCTCTGCTGTTCACAACGGAAAGCTGTTACATTAAAAAAATCTGCATCCAAGACATTCTTACATATAATTATTACATATTAATTACAGTTACCGTGGGTATTAATTACAATTATTACATGCGATTAATATGTAATTATAAGTTAATATAATTTTACTTTTATACAGAAATGTACACATATAAAATTAGCTCCTCAAATTAGAATAGCTGCATTCCCAATCCTTTAGAAACATTCCTTCAGGACCCTGTATTTGTACACAACTTGTCCACAGATGCTTTACAAGGAACATAACAGCACTGCAGTGGCCCAGGAGGTAGCACTGACCTGACCTTAGCTTCTGAGGACAACATTACCCCAGCAGGGAGCCAAACCTTAAGGAAGAGCCACTCCAGAGCACAGCCAGCAGCACCCACACCTGCATGCTGCCCAAGGGGCACACACCAAGTCATAAGGGCTGCACAGGGATTGCCAGAACTACAAAGGCAAGTCATCTCTCAAAGTGTTCAAGTCCAGGTTGGACAGGGCTTTGAGCACCCTGGTCTACTGGAAGGTGCCACTGCCTGTGGCAGGGGGTTGGAACTGGACAAGCTTTAAGGTCCCTTCCAACACAAACCATTCTAGGATTCTATCATCCTGCTCAAGCCACCTTTCATGGTCCATGTCTGGTCTCAATAGTGAAATGATTTCGTAACTTGGTTCAGTGCCCAAGTGCTTGGTAACATTTAACCTACATGGCTCTTCTGTTCTTGTTTGCTATGGATGCCAAGTCCGTAAGCCTTCTGGAAACGTCCCCTCAGCAAAAATCATGCAGCGCTCCCTTCCTGCAAATGTTTCACCATGTGCCCTTGTTTCTTAATCTTTTATAATTGGCTGCTCTGCCCAGATTTTTCCCCTAAAGTCAAGATACCCTTATTTATAAACAAGTCTACACAAGCCTAACCCTCCCCACTCCATAAAGCCATTTTTCACAAGACACTGTGCAGCAAATTATTCTTACTTAATTAACACCAAAATACTGTTCCTTCTATATCCTATCTTCCAAATTATTTGAAATGTATGGATTTGCATTGTCCACATTTAATTAGCATAGCACTTATTTTACCTTCTCAATAATCTGGCAAAATAATGAGCAGTTGATGATCCAGAAACAGACCTGAGTCAGCAACTGTGCCAAATCTGCCACTAAGTAAAAAAAAAATTAAATTATCAAATATAAGCTAATTACATTGTGCATCTCTTGATCTACACTGGTTTATAGGAATGTCCTCTGACAACAGATCGTCCCCTTGAAAACACACATAGCCAGATTGCTTCCTTTTATTCCTCAAGTTGTTAACATTATCACTTTCATTTGACATTTAGGTGACCAAGCACTACATTACCTTTCATTGCATTTTCTTCTGTGAGGCCAAAAATTAAATACTGTGTCATAAATAATTATATTATTATTAAATTATTATTATTAAATTTCAGGAAATATCTAGGTGAAAATTACATTTCCTGATATGAAAACATCATGCTTCCAAGCTCTTTCATAAATTGGTTCTAGCCTTTCCTTACTTTCCTCTCAGCTTTCCTTTGTCTATTGCACACACCCAGTTCACCAAGTCTGTTGCTCCTGGTGCCTGCCTATGGATTTTTAATGCCCTGCTAAATTTAGGAGCACCCAAGAGTGTAGCAAAGGGTAATGCAGGCAGCATCCCACGTGAAATTTGCCCTACTGAGTGATCCTTCCTTCTCAAAGTCCTGTTCCCAAACAGCAGCACACCCCCCGGCTCTGCTGGGATCATCAACTTCTTTTCTTGTAGTCAAGCAGCAAAAGGAGGAAAAGCCATCTTTGGTAACTCCCAGATGTGTTATTGCTACTGTACAACACTGGTGACCAGATGAAGGGACTTTTTTACTTGGTCAAAGGGCTTTTTATTACTAACACTGTGGCATGCTGTCACTGAGCTTGAAATCTGTTCTAGCTCAGCATCTGGCAAAAAGATATTCCTTAAACTACATTTCACTGTCTCCCTGTTGCATAATTAGCACCCCCTGAATCCTACCAGGATGTCCAGAACTAAGACACAACTGTATGCTTGTGCTCTAAAGCTGTAATGAGATTTGCAGGAAATAAGGATAAAGCTTGTAGGGACTGTATGACCTTGTTCTCTGTTACAAATAGATTAAGAGGTTCCAAAAATAAAAGTTTAAGAAGCAGTACTCTTATAGCCTTAAATTACCTTTACCAAGTCAGAGCTGTAAAAGTTAAAAAAAGAATCCTTCAAGTCTGTTGTGCATATGTCAGGTTAAATGGAAATACTCCTACTGGAACTAACATGAGAAGAATTCTTATTGTTACAGAAATACCTCAGACAAGATCCCAGATCTGCTGCTTAACTTCCAGCACTTCTAACTATTATTTTAAGAGCCTATATAATCCAAACCAAGCATGATTCAATTTGGCAATCTAATTCATTTAAGCAAACCTAAAAATTATAAATTAACTGGGTTAACTTCTCACAGTCATATGGAGTATATTTTATTCACAAGAATATGTTTATAATGTCTATGAGAGCCATGGGTGGGTGGGAGGGAGAAAGGAGTTAATGTTCTCCCTCCTCCCCCAAACAAGCAAAATTGGTCCATTTTTCTACCAACATATAATATTTAAAATGTCTCCTTGCTGTAGATGCATGTAACCATTTGTCTCTGGAATTCAGTGAAATCCAGAAGAGACAAACAGAGCCTCAATGCTGGTAGGCAAACACAGAGGATGCCATGAACAGAATTGGCCAACCTTGTGAAGAGCCCTCAGTTCTATAATTCAGGTCAAACCAAAAAGATTCCACCCTATGCCTTTAGGGGAAAAATTCCAGTAATCCTTCACTGTAAAACTTACCTGTTTGCATGCTACTGAACCCCATGCTACACAGCAGTTATACAAAGCAGCCTTGGCAGCACAAGCTTTCCTTTCCAAAAAACCGATATGTTGTCATAGGTGAGTTTACAAACGTCATGCAACAGACATGGAATTACTTTCATTATTTCAGTTACACAGAGGTCAAACTGGTGATGACAGCAGTCCTTTCTCACCCTCAAGGCAGCTAAATAATTTTTCTTCCTACACAGTTTTACAGACTCTTTCACTCCCCTGTTGGTAACTCTAAGCCTGCCTTGTCCAAGAAGGTTGGGAAATGCTCTGCTATTTTATTTCTACCACAGGATAGTCCAAAAAGGTGCAATAGGCTAAGAATCTGCATCGAGTCTTGCATAAAAACTTGGACAACCTATGTCCAACAAAGTTACAAAAGGAAAAGGAGAGAAAGCAAGCATACTGCCAATTCTTTTTGCAGTATCAGACAAAAGTGACCCTCTGCAGATGTCCTGATCAAAACAATATCCTACAGATAGGTGGTTAAATGTCAAGGTAAACTCTAAACTATGACATTTTTAAAACAATTTCCTAATCCTCCTTCTAGGAAATAGTAAAAAAAATATCCAAATAACAAACCCAAAACAGGCTCCAGCCACATTTTTTTTCCTTCACTGACCCAAACTGAATCAGAACTTCTGTCCTGAGTTATTGACCTCTCACCAGAACCAGCAATAGCTGTATCAGCCAAAACTGAACATCAGCTTTTAAAAAAAATAAGCAAGCCCAGTTTATTTTGGATGGCAGAACTACCTTAAGAAAAAACATAGAGAACACAAGCATTTTATGGATGCTTATTGGTTGTGACACCAAGATCACAAAAAATTAGCATAATGGTATTTTGAGAAATTATTTACTATTAACACCTTTTCAGCTAGCACAAAAAGGTTTCACTGTTTCTACATAATCACATCTGCTTGTATTCACCTTTTGCTTCTGATCCCAAACCTGGAACTGAACAAGCCATTTGGTTTCTTATTTGCATTTCACACAGCACAGTCAGATTCTGAGCAGATGTAGTAGCTACCATTTGGAAATCGAAGGACGGTTGTTAATTTTGAAGACAGTGAGAAGAAAGGCAGAGATTATATACTTCCAGACATTACAGCAGGCAGAGATGAAATATAAAGAACACAAAGACTCCATGTGTAACTTCCCAGAGAAATAAATTGAAGTTCAAATGCATGTTAGAAAACACAAACACAACTTTCAGACATTCTAGTTATGGAGAATGAAACTGTCTAGTGTTTTTAATTTATTTTTTTTTAAATACTACCTCTCTATTATGTGCTGCTCAGTAGAGACATTTACATCATTAAAAACTAGTCTAGATTAAAGCTATAACTACCAGTGTGCTCTCATATTAATTAGATACAAGTCTGAGCAAAATGCTGTTGGCTAACTCTTTCTTCCCTCTCCCTGCTCTTCATATCCATTACCACTGGAATTGCTCCTTTCATAAATACTAGTTTTCTCTTGGTATCAGTGAGCTGATAAACATCAGCGGACAAAGATATTCACCACTCTGCCATTTTCAAATGTCCTGCCCTGACTCCAGCCATTGCACTCTATGAATTGTATCAGTCTAAAGACAGGCATGCTTTGGAGAAGGCTGGCTGGATTGCAGATGGTTCCATGAGCCAAGGCTCTTAATTCCCAAACCACTTTGACAGACTTTTAACACCAGTTTCCTCAAGTACAGAGGAAATCCGTGAGCAAGCATTGAAGATTACCACAACTGCTTGTTGTGCCTTTAGAGCAAACAAACATTTATTTTTTTAATGAGTTTACAATTGTACAATGTGTCTTAATGACTGATGAGTTCAGCTGAATATGCATTCCCAGATCTGTGGCTTATTTAATTCCTCTACAGAATTAGAAACAAAAGCTATTTTATCAGTTCACTGCCATGATAAGATTATTAACACCTCAGCACGAAACACAGCATTTATGTTCTCTTGCATTCAGAAGTCACCCAGCATTACATCTTCTTCAGGTCTTTACAAGAATGCTACAGTCATACCATCGTAACTGCCAAGTACATCACTTAGAAGACTGGGACAGAAGCAGGAGGCTTAGAACAGAAAGCTGGACACACACACATGGTTCTAGCTGATATTTGAGAAGGAAACCAATCCAACCCTTCATTCTGAAGAGGAATGAAAGCCACAGCCCTCTTACTTCAAGCCTGAAGTAGTTAATAAGAGAGTTAATTTTAATCTTGAAGGAACAGGTTTTAAAACTATGAGAGGAACAAATTACACTTCTCCACTAGCCATAAATTGAGAGCTTAGTAAAGCATTCAAGTCTTCTGAATGTAAACCACATGAAACAACCAAAGCTGTGTTTCCTTAGCATCTCTGGAACTAAACATTCATTTCTTGTACATTTAGCTAGACAAAAGTTACCACTATGCACTGCACATGATTTTCTTCATATAATTTCCTTTACTCCCAAAGCACATCTCCTTCCACAGACAGAGAGTAAGCACATCTCAGCTCAGGAAAAGTCAGAGTAATCCTTGGCTGTATTCATTGCTGAAGGAGAGAGCATGTCATCTCTGTATATGACATTAGCAAAACTGAGGTTAGAAAACTGTATCCAGCTTTGATATTCACATTTAAGACAGGAAGCTGAAGAACTGGAAAGGACATGAAAGACACTACTTAAAAAAACTGAGCTCTGTAAGGAACTTTTCTATTTGTAGACTTTAAACAAGGAAATTGAAAAGCAAACTTGATCACTTCATAGAGAAGACCCCAGGCATTACAGGCTTTTCAATATACTAAGAAAAAGTCTTAAGAGCAATAGCTACAAATTAGGACAATGCAAATTCCAATAAAAAGTATAACAAACATTTTTAATAAGAGTGATTTATAGTTTGAATACACTACTAAGAGTGATGGTAGGGTCTCTCTTTCAAACCAAGCCCTTTCACAAAGATGAGCTCTAGCCAAATAAGTCTGCTACTGTTTCCTCAGCTGGCTTCTCATACAGTAAATCTAGTTACATTCCCAGTTTTATGAGTCTTGGTATTTAATACAGGGATTACTTCAAACACATGAATACATCTTATGGGGATTTACAAGGTAAATTACAAAATTTTATGTTAGGATCTGCATTGAGACCCTATAACTCTATTACACATTTGTCAACAATTGTATCATGCTTCTTGCTGTTGAAATATATATTTTTACATTTATCCTTGTTATTCTAAATATCATCATGTCTCTCCTACTCCAATCTTTTCACTACGCTACTCTGTTGTGCCTTCTGTATTGTCGTGGCGCAGTATCTCTCAGTTCAGGATTGTTAAGAAATACCAACTTCTTTTTCTCCAACATTATTAACAAAACTCATGCATCAGGCAGAGCTTATAAACATTCTTCAGGATCACTGTAACAACTTTCTTTTAGTTTTTAGCCTTTAGTTTGTTGGGGTTATTTTTTTACCCATATGCACTGTATGGTTGTTTATCCATAATTAAATGTACGAATAGAACTTTGAATGATGAAATAGAAGTAATAGACTGCACTGAACTAACTGGCAGTATGTGCAAGGACACAAGGTGCAATGCAAGATACCACTTTAGTGGGTAGCTTGGCAACTGCTGGTTAGAACAAATGCATGCGTGTTGAGATAATAGATACCTAACCCATTTTCTGGCTGGAGCTCTCTGATTGCCTATTACATTAGCCATAGATTTGCAGGTACTGTTGCAAATGAGATTAGGCATAGTCAGATTAGGCATAGTCAGAGACATGAATATTTGAACTGAATAGCAACATAGTTATGTATCAAACTCTTGTATATCCTTCTCTTTCAAGTGATTAATGTTTATAACATTATACATCATACAGACATACATCATCATACAGACCTCCAGGTTTGAAGGGAAGGGCCGCTTAAGAAATACAGAATGTTGTACTACTTCACAATTTCTGTGTAGACGGCTTGCTTTTAATTGCAGTTAAGGATGTATCTATTTAGTTCTTGTGGCTAAATTTATTTTAATACCTCTGAATGCAGAACTGGCTAGGCAGCTGTGTCTTAAAAACACCTGCTTCCCCAAAGGAGAATGGAACTTTGTTCCACATGAAGCATTTTTTCATCTGTGAAGGTAAGAGACACTGCTAGACCTGAACTGAGCTGAAATTTAAGCCTGTGGAGAAGAAACAGGCTGTGTGCCCTTTCAACAGAGAAGACAACACCATAGGCATGTGCTTTTGGTGTGGAAGGCTCCCTGCAAGGCTATGTGTGACATGAGTGACCTCATGTTTGCCAAGTAGTTTTTGACAATAGAGCTTTTTTAAAGCACCAACCATGCAGACAATTTCAGCAAATTGGTAAGTTTTTGGCTGTTTGCTTACCTTTCTCCTCTGGCAGCACCCACCTACAGGGCCATGACCTGACAGGTTTTAGAGCTCATCCTTAGAAAGTCGCCCAGTGATCCCATGTGAAACCATAGCAGTGTGCACCTCTGGAGTACATCACACCTACTGCTAGGAGAGATATGGTTTGGCTGGTAGGCTCGATAATTACAAGGTTTAGAATATGGGACTCAAACCCATTTTACTCTCAACCAACAGCCATGATGAAAACATTAGTCTTTGAATATTAGAGGTCAGTTGTATGTACCTAGGAATCATGTGTCTGTATTTAGAAACCATGATAAGCCTGAAATGCTTACTACTTACAAATCTGAACTGCTAGGAGATTTTCCTGAGGAGGCAGGAAATGAGCAGGAAATGATGTCCTCCTTCTTTAAAACGACAGATATATTTATACTTTTTAAAATCATTTATTTCCTGTATATATCATATGCCCCATCCAAATCACAAGCCTCATCAATAAAAGAACAATTTCAGTATTTACTAGATGTGCTTTAGGTAGCTGAGTAAAAATTTTACCTTTTTGTCTAAACCAGAAGTTTCCTGTATATGACAAGAATATATATGTTGTCAGCCTTACTATTGTGAGGAACCATGGAAAACTTCAGCAGTACAGTAAAAGGACCCATGGTGTTCAAAAATGCTGAAGAAGTGTTCCTTGATGCAGCTGTATTTACAGTAGAAGCAGGACCTAAAAGACTTACTTCACCCAAAAAAGTCAAGCATGCCTTTTTCCTTCTGGCAAGCAAGTCTTACATTAATATAATTCCCTTATGTTGAACTTGAAGTATCTTCAGTAGGCCTTCTGGTGCTGCTCTGGATGGGACTGCAGCCTTTGGCTGTCTGTGCAGGCAATGGTATCTATCTGTCTCCCCAGTAAACCAAAGTTCCACCTTTTTCAAAAGCCAACAGCAAAATAAATGTTTCAAATGAAACCTTAGTTCAGTTAGGACTGCTTAAAGGTAGCATTCCCTGGAGGTGTACAAAGGAGGAAGGTAAGTAGAGTGGTAGAAACAGAAGTGTGGATTTGGGGGAAGAGAAACCCTTTCTTTGAACATGTGAATAACAATTAGTAGCTAAGCTTTAGCATGCAGCACAGGGCTTATTTAGTCTGTGCTGTATATTTTATTGGAATAGCCACGTTGGAGGGATGTTATTTTTTGTTGTTGTTTTAGCTAATGGCTGTAGTTGTGAAAGCACTAATTTGCACATATGGCATTGAACCTATAGTTTTGACAGACCTGTCTCCATGTTAAAGGGATTGTGCTGGTTTAACTGTGGAATTAAAACTGCAGAGGTGCAAAGCCAAAGTGAGGAGCTTATTTCATTCCTCATAGCATACATATATATATATGCGTGTATATATATGTACATATATATGTATATATGTTTTTCATTAAGAGTAAATAACTCCAGTATAATAACATAGTAGACTAATTAGAGTATAGCTTGATAATCACTGATGCTTTCAGACTGAGAACCACTGAAGGGAGGGGGGAAAGAAGCATAATTGTCATGCTTAAGTCAGTCCAAATCGTCAAGTTTTTCTTCTCTCGAATTCACCATTTAATCACAAACATGTAAAATATGACAAATATGCCCCTTACATTACATACCAAGGTAGCCCAGTGGAAATCTCCCACCTACCTGATGCTTTATAAAGCAACCTCCCCAATATTTCCTCAATAGAACAAAAAAATTTCCCGACAAGAAGCACAGTGATGAACAGAACAAAAACACTACAGCTATGCTGAATACAAATTGCAGACACATCTACTCTGAGCTTGAATCGAAACCATACTGCTTCTTGTGGGCAATACTGTCTGCTTCAGCCATCTGTTTTGAATGAACATGGGAATAAAAGATTTCAGTAACACCCAAAATTTCAGTTAAACAAATAATACTCTTTGCTCTTGCTGTGTTTAAATGAGATATACTCCTAATCTCTTCAAGTCCCTGGTTGAGCTGCTGACAGTAGACTACAGGCATGCCTTCAGCAGAAGCAGTATCATTCTGGCTTCACCCACATGTACCCATCAGTGCTATGTTCAGCTAGATGAATGGCATGCACACAACTCCTCATACCAACAAGCCAAGTTTTGGTTTTTGCTGGCTCTCTGTTCCAGCTGTCCTAACTCCATTTCAGTGTAACACAACAATTCAGCAAGAAAAACCTCTACTGATACAGTCCCATTCTGTCAGTGGTCGGGGCAGTCACACTTTCATCATATCCTATGGTACATTCCTCCACCCAGACCTAAAACCCACTACAAGCAGGGAAGGGAGCCATAGATTTGGGAGCCTTTCTCTGTCACTTCCCCAGAAAGCTGTCACTAGTAGCACCAAGCTGCTGCTTCCATCTGTCATGTCCTACACATTTTTCAATCAATGACATTGATCTGTGGCTGGCTTGGTTCATCTGCTGACCAAAAAAAAAAAAGGCTGTCAGCATCAAGGTACTGGAGTGATTGTTAATGTAATTAAATGCGTGTGGGCAGCAGGAAGGAAGCATTCACAGGGACACTGCTGAGGGCAAAGAAGGCATTTCTAAACTGTCCTAAACAGATTTAACTGGCAGCAACAGGACATACTCAAAAATGAGGACATGGCCTGGAGGCATATTTGTTGCCATGAAAGGGTAAAACATGTAGATCATAATGCACACAGATAAAATGACATGAAATGAGATAAAAAAATAAAATAGAATAAAGAACCATTCAAATAGCATCAGCAACAAAAGGAAAAATGTTGGCTAATCAAACAGTTAGCATCCAACAAAAACCAATCGTTATTTTTCCTTCTGAAGATGTGAGGAATATAAAACGTTTCACTCCTTCCCCAACAAGTAATTGTGGGGCTTTCAACTAAAATGCACTATTAACAGAGTGTAGTGACGACTTATCTAAGCAAGTTTCTTTAGGGATACAGTCTGCCCGATTCTCTCACATTCACAGACAAAATTTCACTGAAATTATAACACTTATTTTATCTGGCCCTGAATTTTAGAAATGTACAATTCAAACATAATACAGGAGGGTAGTGAGAGTAAAAGGGAAAATATTCTTTAAAGAATTTTTTTTAAAAAAAACAAACAAACAAACAAAAAACCCGACATCAGAAACAAGTTTTCTGTCAATAAAGCCTTGTATTACCTCAATACAGGTTTATTTTACTACATAAAAGATTTATACTACTTCACTTGGGCTCCCCACCCATGCTGGAAGGAACATCTCAAGCTCTCTTAATACTGACTGTGGAGTGGTAGGGCACACTCAGGTCAGCAATTCTGATCAGGTATCCCCTTCCCCACTGACTATCAAAGGAACGTAAGCACACATGTTTCTAACTTCAACATCTCAGACGGATGCCTGATTGGATGTGCTGAACCCAGCCAAAGTCTGTAACAGGTCTCTTGTTACAAGGTGGTAAAAACACATGTATAAACAGGGTAGTAAATATATATCTACAATTATTACTTAAGTAAATGTACACCTCCTTTAAACATAGTAATTACTGTTCATGTTATGAATTTCTTCTCATCAACCATGCTACTGCCATAAGATAAATTCAACAACTAAGAGGGAAAAATAAGAGCAACTTTTGTCTTTTACATATCAGCACAGTGAGAGAGGGAGGATGTAAAAGAACTGAAGGTCTTATGACAAACCGAAGCAAGTTCCCTACCAAAACCAATGAATAAAAAAATTTTGAATCTACTCCTTCACCCCAAATAAAGACATAAAAGACTATCAGAAAGCTTAAGAGCAAAAGTTGCAATGAAACTTGCCTTTTACTGGGGGCCTTATCCGTCACAGAGTGACATCAATTGAAAGACATCCACCCATGTCAGCCAGAGGCGTGTCACATGGCAGACAACAGCCCTGTCTCCTACCTGTTTGCACAGCTTACAGCTCTCAAGGCTGTACAAAAGCAACAGACAGATGATTATAGCTTGAAAGCAAACTTCAAGGCTGCAAAATCTCAAGTATTTGCAGACTGATACAAGTCATATCACTCCCTGCCTGTGTCTCCTGTTTCAATCTGAAAACTAAGTCCAACCACCCTGCTCATACGTAAGGAAGACCCGAGTTCCTACACGATATACATTCAGTGTAGAGGCATATAAAAGCATGAAAAGACTCTCACCTCTTTCTCCTTCCTTCTTGAAGTCTTTCCTTTCTGTTCAGTAAGGAGCCAAAAATTATATACTTTTTTTTTTTCATTTAATATTAAACAAGAATATGAAGAAGTAGAAATGAAAGTAGCAACTTTGATGTGCTTAACCAGCACTTAGTTGACACTGTGATATTGAATTCAGCCTCCAACCATTTAGTATAAAGATCTGTTCAAAAGCAAAACTGGGAACTGGGACAACAGGGAATTTCAAAGACTCCTTTTAGAAGAAAAATAATAATAATAATAAAATGAGTCTTCCATTTTGAGTAAGACTTTACATTATGGGTGTAGTTGTAGTCAGTCCTGTGCAATGCTAATGGGAATTCACAATGAAGCCAATCTCCCTCTATAATTAAATCCCAAGAAAGAATATTCCCAAGTGTATTTCACAGGAGTATAAAACGTAGCTGTGCCTGATATCTGCTTCTGTTTTTAAACTAATTCATTGGTGCAGTGAGATTCAGCTTATGTATAGGGCTAAATTCATTGTGGAAACACCTCCTGCAAACTCAGAGATCCAGGCAAGGGAACCTACAGAACTACTGAACTGATCAGATGTAGGTACTGGCTGTAGCTTAAGGCATGCTGAATTTCCCTTTGGACTCCAGTGATCAGCCTGGCTATATCACCATTGATTGTAACAGAGCTTTGACAGGAACTTTCCATACAGACACAGCCAGGGAATACACATTTATTTGCTCTGTTGCAAAATCATGATGTATGCCCAAAACACCCCCACTCAGAAGTGGGAGACGCAGCAGAAACTACTGTGCGTAGCAGAAACTACTAACATCCTGCCAAATACCTCTGAAGAAAGCTCTCACTTGTCCTGCCAAGCCACTGGGGACTCCTGCTTTCAGTGCTCGAACTATGCACATCTCCCATCTTCACTCTGCTCTGTCATCACTGCTTCATCTACCTCTTGTATCATATTCCTGCAATCAGAAGTGCCAAGCCCCAGACACCTTCGCACTGCTTCCCAGCATCATACTGATAATACAGGAAGACATCTACCTAACAAGTAGAGTGAGAAGCAAGACAGCAAATTAACATACACGTAAACCACTGCATCAAGACTAAAATCTGACTATAAAACAAACAAGTTTTGCCTGTGTGCTGTGCCTCTGCCCTTTGTTACCAAGACCCTAGAAAAACTTCAGTCTGTGCAAGTCCATTTTAGCACCTAAAACCTTTGAAACCGAAGAATACACAGATAAAACAAAAGCCAAGCTCTAGTATATGAATACCATTATACACATTTTTAGCATACCAGGCAATATCCTTCCAATAAGAGCATCTAGCAACCAGAAGGACTCCTCTTCATTCTTTGTAATCAGAATCAGGTATCCAGCTATGAAGTTCATGCCCTGAAATAGAAAGATGGGCTTTAAGATGCATGCATTTAAGAGCTTCTAGTTTATTTCTTTTGATTAAAGGCTAAATCACTCCACTTCTACAAAGGGGCATATTGAATGAAATCTACTAATAAAGGCCACCAGTTGAGTAAGCTGTTAAACCTGCATGATTACAGCTAACAATAATTAATAACAAAGATCAAGGAGAAGAAAGTTAAAAGAAAAAGCTTAGTAGTCTATAATATACCTTCCCTTTTTTTTTTAATCCCTGTCCCAATGTAACTGAGAATTGCTTTCACCAACACCAAAACACAGCTGTATTAGATGTGTAGTACAAGCACAACACACCTGCAATAGGCAGCACAGCTGCAGAAGGAGAATGAAGAATGCCTGACACACTCTTTACTCAAAAAGCTGCAGCTTCAGCGGCTTTTATAAGCTGCTACTGCATAACTCAAATGACTGTATACAAATAATTTGCTTCCATAATACCTCCAGTATTCCTCATGCTAATCAACAACTGGCCACTACAGCTCCTACATTTCAATATACAAAAGAAGGTAAGCACTGGGAGGTGGAGGCATTGGAAGAGCTACCAGAAAATTTGTGAAGATAGTTAGGTCATGACTGGCCAAAGTCCAACTGTGCGATTTTCGTAACTGCTACTCACACTCTGACTGGAGAATTGGCCTACAGAGCACACAGGTCATCAACTGATGTTCCCTATAAACACACTGCCTTGGTCTCAGGCACTTGTTTTCTTGTATCCACCATAACACTGCTAAGTTATGGAAATATTACTGATTTGCAGCACAGCAGTTCACTTCCTTAAGCTTTTTTAAATACTCTCTTCCATAGTAAACAAACTGATCCCCATAACAACATAGCACATCAGTACAACTAGACACCAGCTGCCTCTGAGGTGCAAGGCTTCACCCCCCCTCTTCCCCCCCCAAGTTTTTCTAAGCTAACAGCAAATTATCTTTAAATATTTACAGGCTATGAAGGCTAGTGTTGGTTACATTGCCTTCTGTTTCAGCCTGTTCTTTGGCCTTCTCCTTGTTGTTCACTCTCCTTCTGAGCTGGAGTCTTCCAGCACATCTATCACCACCTGCAGCACCACCACTGTTTCTGGTTAACCTGCAGTGCTGTGAATCATGGCTGTGAGCCAGACCACAGCTACCAAGTAGAACACTTTTTGCAGCCTCTGGAAGCTACAACTTCCTCTCTTAACAGAGATCTCATTTCTTGCATTCAGACTTGACTCACCTGTCCCACCTTAGATGGCCTTCCAACACACCCAGAACATGGAACTATTAGGACACTGCATCTTTTCTAATGCTTCCTTTCCAAGCCTTGAGTCACTACAGCAGTTACACAACTGGCCTGGATAGACCTTCCCAAGCTTACACCGTGCTTAGCCTTCTAGTGAAGAAGGCACCTGTTTATTTCCATGCTGACAGTTAGCTTAATCATTGCATCTACAGTGACAAGAGTCTGGCGTTTAACATGGCACACACAAAAACCTATTCTGGAGCACATGGTCACAGGACACTGAATTTTGTTGGCTGCACCAGAGTACACAACATCATACCATCATCACAGCATGACAATGCACAGCCTAATAGACTCCCAGGGGGGAGACTTAAATGTACCACAAATGCACTAGCATTATGGAAACATCCTCTGGAGAGCCTCCAAACGGTAAAAGCTCTGCAAAGCACTTAGTGTGAAAAACAGATCTCCCCCCTCCCCCTTTTTTTTTTTGCTGTTTCACTAGCAAAAAAGGTGACTTCCTGAAACTTCGCTTGATTTACAATGTGCCCTGGAAAGCAGATGTTGACCTTTGTTTATATTCTACTTATTTACCCAGAAAAGATAACATTCATCCTGTGAGGAGACAAGAGGTGAAAAGAAATCACATAAGGCTTTCTAAATAATCTTCTCTCATCTCCACTGTTCATAATGCCAAGTTAAAATGCACAGATTAGCCCATTAGACAGTTAATGTACTAAAGCTTTTTACTAACAATAGGACATATGTTCTGGGTAGAAGCTAGCATGGTTTAGAAGTTGTGTATATTTGTGGGTATAACTACCTCTATATAGGAGCCTGACACTTGTAAAAGAGTATCCATAATTCTACCCCTTCTGTCATTATCGAAATATTACAATTATATTTTAATACGTAATATTGAGAATAATAAAAATGATTAATCTTTTACTTCTATTCTTCAAATAATTTCTCTATTAAAACTGGTTGGGATACATAAAAAGAAATATTTTTTGTGATGTTAGTCTAAGTCCCTCTAAGTCTTCTCCTCTACAGATTTCAATAAATATAATTAATACTTTTAACTTTGGAACAATTGTATTTACTGTACTTTCTCAATTGACAGGAGGTATAGTTAGCACTTATATCCCTGGTGAGGATGGGGAAGAGCAAGAAGACTACTTCACTGAAAACACATTTTGCTCATGACAGTTCCTGCTTCTTTATGATCCTTAAAGATGGCCACATTTTTCTTGACTGTCATGAGTCAACTTTTATGTTTTTTGCGTCCCATAGGAAACTTTACAGCACTTGGCAGTCATGACAGGAGCTTTTTCTGAGCTGCTATCTATGCAGTATCAGGTTGAATTTCAAAGAATTTTTCTCCCTATTTGCCCATCTATAATGGGAGATGGCACCAAATAAATGGTAGCCTCCCCCAATTACGTGACATGGCACGAATGCTGGTCTGTATTTTGAAAAGCCTGACAGTGAAAACAAAGGAAATTGAGATCTTGTGGTGACTCATACATAACAAGGACCATTCTGGAAAAGACAGCAGAAAGGACAGAGGGAAAGGCAAGGTCACTTTATCTTCCTCTCCAACACACTTGATACAACCAGGTGTGATAAAACATTTATTTTGCAGCTCATAAATGGAGCCAAACATGATCAAGCCAGCTACAAAAAAAGGCCACAAAGAAACTCACAAAGACATTTGAATTTGCCTGAAGGTATTCATTTCCATGCATTCCCCAGGCCATTCTAAAAACAGAAATAGTTTGTGCATCTGCTTTTAAAAACACACATTCAAATGGACAACAAATGCTGCTGAAATGCAGCATTGTTTAAAAACCAGTCATTACATACCTGACAATATCCTACTGCTTTATTATGATGCCCATATGCTACCAACACATTGTAGAGTACATGCTGCAAACAGGGATCAGCAGTTTTGCGGAATTTTACATTATCTGGAAATGTTCTGTTCATGTCTAGATGAAAGGGAAAGAGATCAAAATTAAGAGCAGTTCCCTCCTCCACTTCCAAACAAACTTTTACAGTTCTTCTGAAGTGCAACTGATACTTCACTATGGTTCACTGAACTAGTTTTGGTGGATGAATCTTAGAAACAGCTCTACCTCCATTTTGACTAAAAGGCCATCTGCATTCAAGGACAATAATCTATTCCTCAAAAAAAATATTCCTATTAGTGCACAGAAATCAATTTCAAGCAGGATTAAAGAGATCCTCTGCAGATTGGACTCTTTCAACATCTGACTGCAAAGACTTAAATGAAAGCAAACCAGACATTTAAACTGACAGAAACAACACACACCAAATTGATCTGGCCAAATGAAATGAGCTGTGTCTCTAGGAAAATATGTTATCATAACAAACTAGATGAACTTTCAACTGACTTATTCAGTAAACTTCTACCAAACAGTCCCAAACAGCTAAAAAGCAGCTCTGGTTTTGCAGCTGGTGACTTCCACTTGAAATCACCTTTTGAAAGTTGTTTTATGTTTTCTGGGGTTTGGGTTTGGTTTTTTTTCAAGTTTCTCTGTGATGGGACCATGATAATAGTTGTTTCTTCATTGGTGCAAGATCACCAATAAGGAGAGTGATGTTTGATACCCGAGCAGCATATCCCACACACTTCAAGCTCAATCCTAAACCAAGGAAGGACTATGCAATCTGTAGCATTTCAAAACGCTCATTTCTTCCAGACCAACCATGAACAGTAGGACTCATCTCTCCTTACAAAGGAGAGGTCTAAAAATTAGATATGCAAGTTTGAGCTAGTCACTCAAAACTCCCTTTAACTGCTGGAAAGAAACAGGCAGAGTTGATTTTTTGCCTGCTTCACTCCATAAAGAGAGAACCCAAGGTCACTAGTCCAGACTTGTGCATCTGATTTTAAGAAGTTTAAGTTACGGAGAAAATTTCTGTTCAAAAGTAACTTTGATGATTTTTGAGCCTTATTAATAAAATACAAAAAGTTGTTTTCTTTACATTTAATAACAACAAATTGTGTTAAAGTTAATAAATAAAATCAGTAACAGCACTACTGTACAGATATCTATGTCCTAAGACTTATCATGTCTTATCAGCCCCTTCCTGCATAAAGGAAGAAGTTTGTTACAGCTTTGACACCAAGCTGAGCTGTAAGCAACCAAAGGAAGAAAGCTCCCCAAAAATCACAAGTAGTGTAATGAAAGTCACAAGTATTAAAAAACTATCACATTAATCACTAGCTCTTCCTTTTAGAGTGAAAATGTCATTAACAGAAATGGGTGGGCAGGGAAATATTTCACCTCTCATGTGACTGAAAAGAAAAACACAAGGAAAAAGACAATTTTTAAAAGGACTTAAGCAACAGTCAGTTATAGAAGAAATACATTTGTTACACTTCTTCTTGGTACAAAGAGCAGCACAGTATTTGCACAATCAAAACTTGTTGTTTATTAAAGTACATGCTGGATGTTACAGAAAAGATCAATGCTGACATTTCAGTTATGGCTCTTCCCTTCAGCTATTTAGACAGGGGGAGGGGGGATTATAAGAAGTCCATCGTATACAGAGCAGAGACTACTCAAACTGAAGTCATCTTTAATTTCACAACCTGAGGGAGGTCTGCAGTTGAGAGAATCTGTTTCAACTTGCTTTTTGATTGTAGGAAGTCTTTGCCAATTTTATGAAGGAGTTAAAACTTTTCTTTATGTTTACTAACAGTATTTTAGTTTAAGGAGAAGGGATGGAGACAAAAAAAAAAAATACAAGAGCTTTACACTTAATAGAAGATATGGGCGTGTTTTCACAGGATTCCTTGTGCCAGAATACCACCCTGAGAGCACCAAGAGCAGGAGGTCCCACTTCCTGTCCATCCTCCCCTTTCTGTTCTATTTGCATGCTCTCCCCTTTCCTTCAGCTCTGAGGCTCCTCTGACTACAGCGTGAGGGAAGTTAACCCACTCAAGTGCACACAAACTCATGTTTTACCGTACTATGAGATGACTTTAAGCAAACTGCAGCAGCAGGTCAGAGCTGCTCATTTGACTTGAGCACTTACCCCACTTTAATACCCCTGTTCCAGAGGAGATATCCAAACACCTTCTCTCACTTTACGCAGCCCACTGTCTTGACCTGCTAGCCAACCTACTTCATTCTTGATAGATATTAGTGTCCAAAGGAACATTGCCTCAAACTAGTCCAGTTTGGGGGAATAAAATATTAAGAATTATTTTCATACAGGGAAATGAATGTTAGAACTTCATACTGCTAAATAAACCCCCGAAAGTATGATCATCTTGTGATTGTGTGCAGATCTGCTGACTATAACCAAGTATAGGAGCATGGGACCAGGAAGAAGACCACAGAGAAAAGCTAGCTACTCCTTTGTGGTAAATTCAGAATAAATCCCAATAGCATTTATTTTTCAAATGATGTTTCAGCACAGTGAGATGGCAGTGTTACGCTGCTGTGAAACAAACCCAACAGCTTTCCTCTCCTGTTGATTTATCTCTGTGCAACAACCTTGTGAAGACCATCAGCTTTCTTCTTCCTTTTCACAGGTCTAACCCTCATTCAGTAATACAAACATAGGCAGAAAGCCACATTAGCTCCAATTTATAAAACAGACATCTATTTTGATAGATGTAACAATTGTTGATGCTGTTTCTAGAGCAAAGACATTTTAGTGTGCAGTCCAGAAAACTAACGCTTTTGTATCAGTCTTGTGCTTTTCGTATCGAAAGTACTTCAAAAGTCAGACACCTATAAGTCGACCTTCTTCATCTTGCTATCTCATCCTTTCTGTTCTCATCTTCAGATCCAGGTGCTTCCCACTCTCAGACACAATACCCAGTAAATTACACAACATCCTCTACTCCACTTACAGTCACTCCTTTGACACTGCTACATCTGTAACTTGTGTCTGCTCTGAATAGCTTCCAGGCAGGTAATATTTTTTAGTTCCACTCCAAGCCTCCAGAATTATGAGGTTAGGTCATCAACTGCAACTTGGAAATATACTGAAAGTGTACTCTTAAAAACTGGATATTTAGGACTTGCTTTCAAGCTTTTCTGTGCAACACCTGGAACCAGAAGTTTTTTGGGAGGTTTGGGGTTTTTTGTTGTTTAAGTTAAGGTCAAGCTTGCTATCAACTAAAACCAGGGAAACTGAGCCTGATACCCCTTACCACCAGCACCAAGTAACATTTCAGTAGCTTGCAGCAATCAAGAGAGCAAACAGGCCTTGGATTTCTTACAAAAGAACAATAATGGCGCTGTATAAACCTGAGAAGCACCTGCATAAATTCCATTCCCCTTCATCTCCAAAAGGGGACATCAGAATTGGATGAAGTGAAAAAGAGAATGACAACAAGAAAGATCACGGGTATGAAATGGCTACTATATCAAATGTAAAACAAGGCAGATTATAGCTCCTTAGTTTGGAGGGAGATTCTTATGAGCGAGACATCACAAATCTGTAAAATCATGAGCAAAGTAAATTATGTGAAAAAGAGCAGCCAGAGGGATTTTCATGAATTTTTTCCCCATCCAGTGTTATTAACTACAAAATGCATATTTACTTAGGAACTCCACAAACCACAGATAACTGGAGACCAGGAAAAACATTCTGAGGAAGTGTCACTACACACTTTACACCTCCAGCTCTTCCTTTAGTTGTTCTAGTAAACAATTAGAATATAGACCAGATGAGGCAGCAGTTTGGATATGACCTGATATGGCTTCTCTTACAGAGAGACAGAAAAGCTGACACTGCTGTTTCCCTTGCTCTTGCAAGGTTAAAGGCACTAAATGTGTGAAAATTCGCAATCTTCACTACAGTATAACTCCATTTAGAGAAGCTTATTAGTGTGCTGATGGTAAAATATTCATTGTCTCCAGTGAAGCGGCAATGGCTATTGTGTGACTTACTTTTTGAACCCATAAACTTCACTAAGATCCTGCAACTACTATCCACAATCAGATCTTTATGCCAGCAGTCACACAGTGCGGCACAGGATCAGGGGACTGACTGACAAGTATCAGACCCTGAGTTTACAGCACCTACAGGTCCTCATGAAATAAAAGTGGAAACATGGATATTAGCTGCACATGCATGCAAAAGGACTTGCAGACAGACATACTATGAAATTCAGTGGCTTAGCCTAAGTGGGGCTTAATGAAAGGAAGCTACATCAGCTAACACCCCAGCCTTTCTGTAATCAGTGTGTAGCCTTTGCATTAGGAGGACAGCTACATTTCATCCTGCCAACATCATTTGTCCTACCAAACTTTACTATAATAGGGCATGAACAACAAAGTGCAGTACGAATGCATGCCCTTCTAAATAAGTACGGAAACCAAGCCATGAAAAATTCCATTAGATTTTAGAGACCTGCATTCTTTAAGCTCTTACTTCCGTGTTTAGAGTAAGAAGCCTGCTCTCTCCTATGCTTGTCTTTACTAAGTAAAAAAAAAAAAAAACCAAAAAAAAAAACAAAAACAAAAAAACCCCCCAACAAAAAAAAA
>NDXB01004686.1:75695-96627 GCA_002631895.1 Agapornis roseicollis
AAAAAAAAAATAAAATTTCCATCTGCATTTTTCTTTTGGAAATGAGCAGCAGAAAGTTCAGATATCATAGAAGAACTCTTGACTAAAGATTATTAAGCTTTCTCTCCTATGCACTTCCTTTTCAGCTACATAGTATATTTTAGATTCATTACTAAGTTCTTGCCACTCAGACTCCCCATACGGATGTTCAGACCCAGGCTTTCTTAACTCCCTCATCTATTTTCCCATTAGGATTTGGAATCCTTTCCTCTTCTTCCCACCTTTCCAGATGGAGATACAAATAGCAAGTTTCTCCTTGATCTTTGCCCTTTATCATTGAGATGAGCACTAACATTTTGTTCCCCTACCTCACCAATGGCCTCTGACATGATAACCCCTTCTGTTTTCTTGGTTATGCTCTAACATAAATAGCTCTTAATGTAACCTCTCGATTTCAGCTTAGCACCTAACCACTGAAATCATGTCAGAAACTGAGAAATAGGACGTATGTGGCTACTGTCTAAATGAGCCTCTGAAAGAACTGGAGATGTGAGCGAGCAGCAGATGATTTTTCCCAGAATAACTGGGGAAGTCTTTTCATATCTAAAGTAGCTCTTATCTCCTGTATCATATTCATCATCAGGGTGTGCTGTGAGGGGTTTTTTAAGCAGATGATTCAGTGTAAATAACTAGGATGGCAAGATTGCAGGAGGAAGCATCAGGCTAATGACAGCCAAAGCAGCTTCCTCCTGGGAATGGTATGAAAAATATTAACAGGCAGCCAATGCTCCTCATAGGTACATAATCCTGAATCAGCATTACCCCTTCTGACCCAAAAAGACACCCAAACGTTTGAGATCCTTCTGCTTTTCCCAAAGAGAAGAAACTCACAAAGGAACCAGACAATTCTTATTAAATGAATGAGACTGTGTCAATTGAAGTATAGACTTCTCCTCTCTGAATTCTATGGGACTCACATGAGAGTGGGGATTTTTATTCTGCACACACACAGAGACACATATAAAATATCATTACCAGATCTGATTTTATCCAGTCACAAAGATGTGAAACTCTAGATCAACTCTGCCTGAAGTAAAGACCTTAAAAACAGCAGAATGAATTGAGGTTTTGCAAGAACTCAGCTAGCCACCTTCAAAATACATTCCACCTAATTTCAGCTGCCTATCCTCTGGGAGCCAAGACTGCTTTTGCAGTGTCAACAGAGCAATCTGTGCATCTCTGATGGGCATTCCACCCACCAAAAATATGGTACTTTCTCTCAAAAAAAAAAACCAAAAACAAAACCAAACAAACCAAAACACGCTCCTACCCTTAACATTTGTAATAAACACCTGGTATTTAAGGTTGAGGTTTTGGTCAGTATTTTGATGAGGACTTACACTCATGGGTTAGTCTCTACTGTTCTAGCCATAAAGTAACCACAGTCTTCTTGCAGACAGGCTGAAAATGATTTACTTGTTTCCATGGATGTTTAATAATCCCCATTTCATTTTTTTTTTTTTTTACAGTATTTTGAACTCTAAAGCTTAGGAAATCTATAGATGGACATAGCAAATTCAGGAATGAGCATGAAGAACCAGTCCCACTTACGTCTGCAAGAAGAGGTGTCTGGACGAGCCAGCAAATGTTTCTAGAAGCAAATTTACAGGCTAAATTTCAGTATTAACATATTCTAACATATAATTTGAATGGTATTTTTCTTTATGGAGCAACTGTAAATTTTGAGAGCATAGCCAGCATCCATATCCAACACCACACATTAAATTCAAGAGAAGCAGGGACAAGCCTTTGACACTGACACAAGGGGAAAGCAGGCCTGCAGCACAGCATATACTCATTATTCCTCAGTGTCATGATTCTCATGGTAATAGAGAGCCATAGGCTTGTATCACCCCAAGTGTCTATCTACTCCAGCTTCCCCACTCCCCAAAAAATGAAAAAGCCCTTTACATGGTGCTTTTCTTCCTCACACCATTATTATACTTGCCAGGATCTGCAAACCAGCATACAGAAGCAGCAGAGTAGTTTTGAAAATGAGGACAGTTGTGATTTAGTATGTCATGTTCTATACACAAAATCGTATTGGTTTATACAACTATGTATCTGTTTCCTAAAGGCCCTCTTCTGCATTATCCTCAGGAACTAAAAAGCCCACAGCAACAGTCCACACCACAGAATATCCTCCCACTGTAACATTGAAGAAGCTTTCACAGATGAAGCTGGATTGTGCATGTGTATCCAACCACACATCTGACTAACTGTAAAGCAAGGGCTTGATCTTAAAAGCAGCACTGCTGAATACCAGCAAGCCCTGAATATCCACATGAGGGATCACTCCCAGAACAACCACAGTGTACACAAGGCAGTCTAAGCTTTAAAACACGTGCAGTAATGAAATATCTTCATATGATATTTTTGCCTCTGTTAATTAATAGGAAACAGCAATATTTAAGCAAATAAAAGCAGCCTTAATTCCATTACTTAAATCCACACTTTTCAGCTACTTTGTCAGCTACCAACAATTACTGTTGAATGCTAACTTGGACCCTGGAGGATAAATTCTACAGAAGAGCTGAAACCAGCATCCATCAAGGAATTGAAAGTTTTATTTCATGAGTACATCACAGAAGAAACAAAAGCAGATCTGGGCTGTAAGTGTTCAAGTTATAGTCAAACATGAAGACTGACTTTCTAAGATGCTCCTTACTTTCTCCAACCCATGGGCTGGAACAGAAGTGTCCATGTTATAACCACCGTTTAGTACCATTCACCTTTCATGGTATTTCATCAGCCTCAAAGACTAGAAAACAACTTATGCTACTGTTCAGTTCTGGTTAACCCACTTACAGCCAGATTCTTTTACAAAAGAGACTTCTGGTCAGAATTACACTACTTTGAGCAATTATGTCAGTTTGTTGTAAAGAAGCGAAAGTAGAAAGCTCCTTTTTGGTCCCATAAAGACAGCAGCTGAATGGAGAAAAACAAAAATTAAGAGGATTTCAGTAGTGGTGAAACGAGAGAGAGGAAGCAAGTGACCAAACAGCAACTTAAAAGTCAGATGTGCAAAGGAAACAAGGTGAAGATAGCAAGAGTAGAGGGGAAAACAAAACAGAACAAGAAAAAGGAACTGTCAGCCAAAAGTCCTATGACCTGCCCTGCTGGAAGAATGTAATCCAGAACAACAGGATGCACTGCTTAATTACAGTTGTTAAAACATAGTCTAACTACTTAACTTTACAGTAGAACCAAATTATATTCATACATACATACCACCCTGGATGCGAGGCATGTGAACATGCCACGTTTCCAAACTGGAAAATTAACACAAGTCATCACTTCTTCCTGTTCACCAGGACAGGAATTATGAGCTTCATTATGTGTAAAGACAAAACGGGTCTGGAACTATAGAGATACCACATATATAATACCTCTCTCACATTTACTCACAACAGGATGCATTTTGAAAAGCCCCCAACAGAACTCCAAAGAAGAGCATGGGTTTGCAGGTACAGCTATTGCATTCAGGGGGAAGTGGCAGTTCTAACTTATAGCTGACTTGCAGAAGAGGGGAAGTTAATCAGAACCAACAGCTACTATGCAAAGCTTCAAAGCAATGAAGTCAGGTTCTGGAGGAGTGAAATTCAACACATCACCAGGCAGACTTTCTGGTCTCTGAGTGCCTGCAAGGAAATCAAAGCACACGTCTAAATAACTGCTTGCATAATTATAGATGCATATGCCACAGAGTCCCATCATACAGATATAAGAAGAGAAGTATTTAAAAATCAGCAATTGTACAGGTTAATCTGTTGCTCTCCTCTTCTGTGGTATCAGTTTAGAGTAATGTCAGAGGTTTATTGTAACAACTTTGCAGATATACCAAAGATTACTCAACATTATTTATCTCAGTCATCTCCTTACATACCACACACACACACATATATATGAGAAGGCATAGTCTACAAATCTTAGAATCCTTCACAAAGTTTAGTAACGTCAAAGATGACGTACCAGTCTGCATGGGCTTGCTAGAGCCAAGAGCCACTGCCTGCATCCACTCAGTGGATGTATGGCATGCTAGTTTTCACAAACAGTAGACTGTTAGAAACAAAATCACATCAATAGTTACTGCCATTACATGGCTAGTGAGGCACATGATCATAAGTGCTGAAATCTGGTGGACAAGTTGAGAATTTGGTCAAAGCTTTAGCTCTCAAATAAGATCAAAGGCATTCACACTGTTTGCATCACAGTAGCATTCTGTGTCTGCAGTGCTGGAAGAGAAATTGCTAAAAGCTGCCTCTGTCACAGTTCTTGCATTTTAAGAGAAGGAGATGAATCAAAACCTGATGTTTTATTCCAAAACTGGAAGACTGAGTTTTGCAGAATCTCTAAATCCTCACTAATTAAAAAAACTGCACAGTTATCACTATATTCAAACTTGACACCCTAAGCAAAAGCTTTGGAAGAAAGAGATTAGAAGTAGCTACCTTCCGATTTGCAGCATCTGATCTTGCAGTTATAGCTCAAATCTACAATCTCTGGGATTCCTCATCCTTAAAATGGACATCCATACACTAAATACACTGTTATAATACTTCACTAGTTATCATTCCATTCTTGGTGCCAAGAAAAAAAAAAACAAACCTACCCAAACCAGCAAAACCATCAGAATTACCAATAAAGTCTGCATCTGAAGCACAGCTGTTAAGTATTCAGCTATGTAACACTCTACATACTCTACTCAACAGCCTGATTAACTTTTGCTTAGTTTTACTCACTTTAACATATTTATACAGAACTCTATCTCCAAAAGACTCCTAAAGGGAATACATGCTGAATAGCATCGTTAAGGGCAGAAAAGGAAACTTAAAACACTTACATGAAAAAATAACCGAGAGAGAGAGTGAGAGGACCTCCCATCCCCCCTTTAGTTTCATGGGGCTCCCTGACACCTTCTGACTCTTACCATTTATTTCTCCCTGTCCTTCTTTGAAGATAAAATATTACTACAGATTTTCTTGCTTTTGGAAGCAGCCATTAACAGTTCCATTGGCATTTTATTCAATGCTGCATTAGTGCCTACATTAAATTTTACTTTCTTCACCTTCATGAGGCATTTAGCATCAGTTCTCAGTACACACCTTTTTAACTGTGGGGTTACACCATTTTACAAAAGGAGGATATAGACAGCTGGAAAATCACAGCAATCTGAAAAACTGTCAGAGTCAGCAACTAAGAGTCCCATGGGGTTCATGACAGTCATAAATAATGTCATGGCTCTTTAAAGAGAACACAGAGCAGCGTACAATACAAAAAACAGCTAGAAAATAGCATCTTGGAAGTGAAGTGGTCATGATCTCTGCATTGCAGAAGTATTAAGATATAGCATATGCCCAAGAAATATTACACCTTTGTAAGCTTTAAATCAAATCAGCGATTCCCCTAACAGCAGCACACTTGCCTATGGATTATGAGTTTATACTACTGGTTTTCATTTGAAGACAAAAATAGTATCTAACATTCAGGGACGCAAAACCCATTTATACTGGTTCCAACATCATGGGATTTTTTACCTACAAATAGACATACACCTCACCTTTTAAACTCTTCTGTATACCATTATTCCTCTTTAGGAGCTTGGACCATTTTATTGCTCTTCTAGTGAGAACCACCAGATATCTGGAAAAGAACGCTTCATAGGATGCATAATCAAAGTCTTCTGGCCTTTCAAACCCATATGGATCAACTCTACAAAATAAGACAGAATTCTTGTTAAAATGCTTCTACATACCTACAGCTGGGGAAAAAAAAAACCACAACAACAAAAACAAGCAAAAACCCAAACCAAAAGAACTAACAAAAAAAAAAAAACAACCCAAAAAACCACCAAACACAAAAACGCAATTATGCTCTAAGCAACTTCAAGTTGCTATTTTTCAAAGCACTTGAAACTCTTTCCTCTCAACAAAAGCCTACTTTATATGAATTTAAACATGCACTCTTCAGTCAGTTTTACAAATTTCACTACTTTTAGAAGTAAGGAGGTTTTAGAGCAAAGGATCCATTGTGTGCAAAACCAACCCAACTTATGGCCACACAGAATTTGGAGGGGTATTTTTTCCTCAATACATACAAAGAGTTTAAAGGTATGACAGTATAGCACAGCAGCTCAAGCATGGCTTGAACTCACTATCCACACTGCTCTACACAAAAAAAATGTCAACTGAAAGTACAAGTGTAAAAAGTTACAAAGACTGTTTTTAAAAGCAGCAATTTCTGAAATTATCTTTAGGAAAGTATATGGCATGGAGAAAAATAAAACAAACCACAAATCATTGTGTCAATATACCTTCTTCATACTTACTATCAAAAATGCTTATTTTACTATCTTTAACACTACACCAGTGTTATAGTATATTGGGCAGCATGATGCTGATGGAGTTTCAGAACTGCAAATCTGATTCTGTTTTAGCTTGATACACAGCTAGTTCACCTTTCTCAACTAGATTTATGACAACTTCCCAGGATGCTTTACACCTGCCCATTATCACCTGAGTACAGAACATTCATCAGCTTCATAGACGTTCAACAGCAGAGAAGTCCATTCTCAGAAAACATTGCTAGATGGATATCAAGGCATAACTTCAAAAAAACCACTGCCCATTTAATTCATGGAGCAGGAATTTGCCCATGGAGCAGCACCGATACAGCCCTGGGCAAACTCTGGCTCATGGGATCGTCACGGGTAGTAAAGGATGAATCAGAACAGGAAGAATTAAATATTCAGATCTCAGATTGTTATTATCTAAGCGGCTGTTAGAAAAGTCATCTTTGTATTTATGTGCTCCTCAAGTTTGACACAAAAGCCATAGATGTGAGAAAACTGTGAAATCACCAACACAGGCTTCTCTGAGGAAATGAGCATAAAACCACTCAAAAAAAAATCCTAACACCTCCATGTACATCTCATACATATGACCGCGACTGTATAGGCAGCAAGTGCAGATTAATTTCACGCTCAACTCCATTCCTGAGGCAGAAAGGGAAACCAGAGAGTCAGGAAGTAGGGTTGTGAGTAAGTTACCTTCCCCGACGCGCCCCCAGGCAGCGCAGGTTACCACCACTGCCCCGCGGGGCCCGCACCTCAGCAGCCGCATCCCTGTCCGGTTGTTCTCCCCCCTGGACCCTCCTCAGCCATTTCCCGCGGGGCCAGGCCGTTACCTGCCGCCGCTGCCTCCTCACATCCCCAAGCGCTCTGGGAGGAGTGCACCTCGCTGCGCCCACGTTAACCGGCTCCAAGTCCATCCTCCTCCTCCACCACCACAGCTCCCCTCAGCCCCAGCCCTTCGTCTGTCTCGGCAAGATACCAGCAGGGCAAACGGCTATTTTAAGGCACCACAGAAAAAAATCCGAGATCCCTGCACAGCGATGGGAGCCACCGCTCCTGCTGACGGCTCGCTCGTTCCCTCAGTCCCAGTGCTGCAGATTCACAGTGAAGTTGTAAAAGGCGGTAATTTTAAACGCGATCCCCCCGCCCGGGAAAGCGCAGGTGGGAGCGGGCAGGCGGCCGTCGCCGGCCCCGGCTTAAGGTCTGGCACGCCGGGCCTCAGAGCTGTCAGGCACCCTCCTCAGGGCCGACCCGCCACACGGGCCCGGCGCTAGCGGGCTGGAGCACTGCCACCAGCAGCCCTTACCTGTACGCCCAGTCCCGCCCGTCCTCTCGGCTCTCCATGGGCCGTCTGCTCTCGGCCTCCCCCCGCGTGGGGAGCGCGGCCCCTCGGCCGCTGAATGAGCCCTCCTCAGACCGAGCAGCGCCGCAACCGAAGCCCACACGGAGCGGCTCTTCGGTTCAACTCTCCTGGCGCCCTCCGAGGGGCGGGGGCGGCCGCCAGGTCCCGCCTCCTGTGCCAGCAGGGGCCGGGCGGCAGCGGGGCGGCCTCAGCCCGCTGAGGCACCGCCGAGCCCCCGGGCCGGGCCGGGCCGCCCCGCCGTGCGGGCGCCTCGGCAGGGGAGGGGTGTTGGTGCGATCCTGACCCCGGTTGAGATTTGTGTCTTTCACGGTTATGTCACCTCTGGAGAAAAGCTCAAATATTGAGGGAAATATCTCGCTAACAAAGGGGGAGAGCGGCCACAGGTGCGGCCCTTTAAACCAAAGGGATTTCCCCATAACCAACAAGAGGTGGTTGTATTAGTATTTAAGTCGTCCCCGCCCCATTCTTCCATTTAATTTCCTCATATAGCTCATTAAAATCAATGCTGTGTTACACTGAATTATTACCATCCTTAGTTTCTGCTGACTTAGTTTTCACCATAAGCTAACAATCATTTAAATACGATTTAAATAATCAATGACAGGTTGTAAAAACCATGGAGTAATAATACCTAAAATTATACCCAAAAAGGCTTCCTAGTTTCCAGAACCCACCTCTAACATTAGCATGCTGCTCTTTGCCTTTGGAGGTGTCAAACCTCAAAACCCACACAGATTCTGCCCTAGCTGACTGCCAGCAACTTACTTCATAACACACTGCCTAACAGAAGGGAAATTATATCCTTTCTTGTCCTTTTTGAATCAAGTTCTTGACTTTGCACCCACCAAAGTGCGCGGAAAATTACAGCGACTGAGAAACATTATCTTGTTCAGCCAGCAAGAAAGAGCTGCTGAAGACAACAGATGGGATTTCACAAGGGAGATCAACAGTTGCTCCCTCCCAGCACACTCCTCGAGAGAGCTACCTCCTCTCTGCGGGATCAAAGGCAATCACCCACACAGAAATGTGGAAGTAGTTTGGCTCCAAAGGCAGGGAAAAAATGCAGAGGTTTGTCCTTGGTTTGACTGCCATCACAGGGCTGTAAACGTTCATGATCGTTCAGCAAAACATAGCATTCCTTTTTTTCTTTTTTGTGGGGAAATGCTGTGCTTCTCCTGCAGGAGGGTGGTCCCACTCAAATTACTGTGCGGCGTCACGAACACGCTCGGGTACTGGCAGGGCTGGAACTTGATTACAAACCATCCCAGGGAGAGCCGGCCGGTGCCTGTGCCAAGCCTGCGCTTTGACATCCCGCCAGCGTTGCCTTGGCGGAGCGTAGGCAGAGGCACCCTCTGCAAACAGCTCTGCCCCACTGACTTGGTCAGAGTCGCATAGAAAATCCTTGGCAGGGCTGTGAATAGAAGCAGGCGATGCTGTCCCATGGGAGAGAAGAAAGAAGCTTTGGTAAAACAGAATATCCCTTTCTCCCCCGAATCCTGGAGCTGCAGGCTTTAAGTGGGTTAAACTTCACCTGGCAAGCTCAGGCTCTTTGGTTTGTGTTCCTTTTGAAACAGATCCATCAAACATCCTCCAAGCAGCAGATTTTTTCTGTGATTAATTAAGGGTACATCTGCAGTGCATCAAGGGTAACCTTGTGTATACCACAGCGCATTTTTACTGTCAGCCAGCCTTACATGTTATATACAGTTTCTGTTGCTCTAACACAAGCATAACAACTGTGTGGTTCACTCAGATTTATGCCTCTGTCACACAAAGGCTCCTGTGAAAAAATTTCCTGTGACTCCTACTGAGGAAGCTACTTAGAATATTAATGGATTAATAGAAGTAATTCCTTATTTTCAGAGCAATAATTGGATCCCCATATTGTGGCTGATAATATGAACCAGCCTACCGTCTGGCAATAGATAATACCTTGGTTGTCCTTCACAGGGTACCAATGCTGCTCTCTTCTGGGCGGATTATATCATGCTGCTTTTAAAAGCATTTGACGAAACTAAAGCATAAACCCTTGAGTCTGAGAACTGCATGTCCTTGGTGATAAGCAGAAAAGGATACTATTTACTTTTGAACTTTTAGTTCTGAGAGGTGGTGGCAGTGGCAGAAGGCAGGAGGAGGGTTGACTTAGGTGACATCCAGACTGGTGAAGCTTGCAGTGTTCCTACCTACAAAACTGGAACAAAAGAAATTTGCCACATGTAATTTCCACACCCCCCACCACCCCTCTTTTGCATCTGAATCTTATTCCTGAAGTTTCTACATTATAGTAAACATGTTTGGTAGACATTCCCATCCTGCTGCTGTCAGTGTGATTCCTTAAAATAGTGACTTCCTTTTAAGGGTAGGTAGGCATTTAGATGTTCTCCCTGCAAAGGCAGATGAAGACAGCAGACAAGTGTTTCACAGGCTGATATTTTCACAGCTTCACTTGTCTTATACCCTGTGTTTCAGTGAGCAAGGCTTCCGTACTGTTTGCAGAGCAGTTATTAAGTAACAATACCAGCAAAATTTTCATTCTTAACCAGGAATTAGTCTGGGGTGGCCTTATGCTTCCCTGGGTTGTGAAATACGTGCTATGAATGCTTGATGTTTTAGCACTGCTGAAATGTGGTCCAGATCCTCGCACACCACCCCCAAGGCTCTTGTCACTTTTAAGCCAGAGCTGGAGAAGGAGCAGCAGGAGAAGACCTTTGATAATATTTGTCCGTGAAAGTATTTCCTTGTCTGTGGGGGCTGTAAGGATTCTTTATCCATCCAATAGAAGAATTATCTTTATTATTTTGTATATCATAAATGTGTCAATTTTTTTGCTGGAAGTTCTCTTCGCTGACTGCAGGGAAGTCAAAGAAAACAAATTGTTAGAGGGAAGCAGAGTACAATAGGACCAAGGAGGGGATAAGGTGTGTGTGGATGTGGAAGGTGTCTGTTGGATATAGTGTGCTTACTATTTTTAAGACAGCACAGGTGAGTCTGTTCATTGAGAAACAGCAGTGAGAAGCACCATTGCCAGCAAAGCTGCCAGCTCTGCTTTTCCAGATCCAGACAGTAAGTTTAAAATAATACCCCTAACCATTCACAAAATGGTTAATAGATCCTGCTTAGAAAATGTGAAAATGGCAACATTGGAGAAGAGATAAAAAAGCTAATTCTTGCTCATATCTGGGCGCTGTAGTATCCCAAGTAGATGATGAAATTCCCACAGTATACGTGGCTTCTCTAGCTTGTGTGGTTTGTCATACAGCCACTCATTTTTGTGTTTCTACTTAGTAAACGGTGCGACACAGGCATACTCTGTTTTGTTAGAGCTCTACTCTGCATCCACTTAGTTTGAGCTACTTTCCCATGACCTGAAAAAAAATCTGCTACACCATACTTGGGGAAAACAGTTTAGATTAAACAGATCTGACAGTATAGAAATATTCAGTAAGAAGTAAACTTTGGCGTATATATATATTTTAATCACAGCAAGTCTATATGCTAACCTACGCACAATGTGCTCAAGGACTAGACAACTCATCCAGCTAACGAGGTTAAGGAATGCCACCATCACATCCAGACACCTTTTGTTCCTGCTGCTACCAACTACCTACCAAATTTAGTCAACCTTCGCCTACGTATGAGGCTCTGAAGATGTAATGAAATGCTGAACTTGCTCCGTATTTTTGTCCCAGAAAATTGCATCAGGCTTACATAATTGTAGTCTGGAGGCCTGATTAAACCTGTTCACGTGAATTGTTCCAACAGCAGTCACTGAACTTTAGAACAGACTGCACAGCAAGGACAGAAGCATATTTGAAAAAGTTAATTTCCTCTATTCCCTCGAGGCTTCACAGCTTCACGTCTATGAAGGTTACTAGCTGGTAGGACATGTTACAAATCCATGTGGAGTCTGGGAAGTGCCAGTATTTTGATTATTCTCAGTATGACTGTGGCCTCAGCAATCAAAGCATACTGATATGAGCAACTATAAAAAGGAGCTGTAAAGCTTGCTGCATACTACTGCAGCTGCCTGGAGAATCATTACCCATGGAAATCTCTGCAGAAAGGTTTTTGCACTCCACTACCATCCTCCAGTTGCGTCAGAAAAAAAGGGTCAAGGCTGGAAGTGGCAACACTGGAAACAGCAGGGGAAGAGAAATTATATGGTAGTGCCCTTAGTGTGAAAAAACATGGCAAAATTACAGGTCAAAATTGATACAGAAAAAATACTCCAACAGTATTAGCAGGAAATCATCCTAAGACAGGGAGGAGGATGTCCTTAGAAAAAGGTCAGTAACTATCAAACCAATAACCCAATGGTGTGGAACCGAGTAAGCCAAAAGAGAGGTTCATAGTGGTTAATTACTTGATGAATCTAGTTTATGTCAGGCTACAACTCTGTAAAATGTGTTTGTTATTTCAGTAGACAAAATTAAGTATTTTCTAGATGGCTTTTATCTGTTTTTGTTTTTCCTTATCTTTTTAAATGATCAAGAGGGGTGTGATGAAAGCACTTTACATTCATGCTGATGACGTTTGCTTTCTTGGCTGCATGAGTACAAGGCTTATAACTGAACTTTGAAATTTCACAGGGAGAGATGACAGACAAGATTGGAGATTATTAACAGCTTCCTTCTTCTCCCACCCCCTTTTTCTTTCTTGTGCCTGTTTGTGAAGGTATTATGCCTAGCAAATCTAGCAGCTCCAAGATCTACTGATTGGTGATGGGATTTAACCTGGATATTCTCTGGCTGTCTGCTTTGATTTTACATTTGATCATAGTTGGGAAATGTGAAGGCAAACCTCCTCCTGGCCTTCAGTTGCCTCTGCATTAGGACTTCTGCAAGGACCCTCATTTCAGTTGTCTCAAGCAGTTCCCTATTCCATAGAAGCAGGCAGACTTACCATTACATGTATTTAAATACAACTATTGCATGTAAATACATAGTGTTGGTAGCGAAGAACATTGTCTGTTTCACTTAATTGTCACTCTGCAGTTAAGGGTTTCTCTAAAAAATATGCATTAAGGAAAATGTTCTTAAAGTAATGACACATTTTATTGTAAAACGAACAAGGTATAGCTATTCATTCAGGAAGAGACATGCATTTCTCACATGGAATAAAGCATGAGTTTTCCAAGACACAGATAATCTTAAGTTTCTGCAACTAAGTACTATTTCATAATGCACAGGTGCAAGGGTACTGAGTTTGAGTTAGATCAGCAAATTCCCTTTCTGTAAGTTGCCACTGAACTCCACGAAGATAACATGCTCCCAGGGAGGTTGTTCTTCACAGTAGCTTTCCACATCTTTATTCCCTATACATTTTTCAAGCTCATAGGCTGAAAGAAAAATAAGTTTTGTGAAAACTGAAACTTGGGTTTGATGGCAAGAGCGCCTGAAGATTCTTTGAACTACAAGGTTATAGCAACAGCCATCTGCACAGCTATGCCTCAGTATTTACATGTCATCAAGATACTGGCTGAAGGATCGTGGTTTTAAGTTGCTTTGAGTGGTAAGAAACTCTGATTGCAGTGTCTAGGATCAAATTATTACTTCTCTCTGGCTTACTTGCTTAGCTTACAGATTGTATCACATGACTAATATTGGAGGAAAAATTCAAATCTCATTTTGTGTTAACTTGCAGATAAATGTCCCCCAAACACTGATACATTGTCAAACCTGAAAATATTGAATTTAAATTTCCCTTTTTTTTTTTTTTTTTTTTTTAATTTCAGGTATTGCTGACACGGATCTTTCCTACCTTACAGTAATCAAACTGCAGAGGAATGTGTAGCACTGAAAGTGATCAGCAACATTTTGGTATTTCATGGTTGGCTGCCAAAGTAGTTACAAAAAATAATATGTTCTCAGGNTCCTTTTTTTTTTTCTTTTTAATTTCAGGTATTGCTGACACGGATCTTTCCTACCTTACAGTAATCAAACTGCGGAGGAATGTGTAGCACTGAAAGTGATCAGCAACATTTTGGTATTTCATGGTTGGCTGCCAAAGTAGTTACAAAAAATAATATGTTCTCAGGCAGAGAACATTACAGTGTAAGTCGTGTGTCAACAATACACCATACTGTTTTTCAACTGAGGAATTCTATTTTACCTATGTGGGAACTTACAAAAATTGTAGAACTTAATTTGTTATTATTATGCAGGGAGCCATAGAATCATCGTGTATAACAGCGCTGCACATTTGTATTGCTTCTGCAATAAGTACATCCTACTTATGTATTTTCATATTTCTTAACAACATGTTTTTTAAGAATTTTCTTCTCAGAAACTCTGATAGCATTATTTTTGTAATAATTTCCTTTAACATGGCATCTCCTCACCACCAGTCCTCCATGAGCTGTTGATAAACTTCTGGACACAGTCAAATAAGCTTTATGAAAATTATTATCTTTCCTGATCTATACGAAGTCATTTTTCATATGGTTGCAAAAGTGCAAGTGTCTTCCTAATAGATGTTGATGGAAAATCATTGATGAAATATTGACCATAGTCATAATCTGCATGTAAATGCAAATCAACCCTCCATAATACAGAAGCAATACTTAGAACTGACATTAGGTCATTACCGTTTTGCCTGATGTAGACAAAGCTTGCAGGGGCCCTAATGCTCTGCTCCACAGAGTTACAATTTAGCCCATGATATCTACATGTGATGAAACCATTTAACATTCCAAAGAATGAGTCTATAAGAAATTCCAGCTGCAATCCTCTTAACTACACTGTTCTGGAAATCTCTCTCAGGTATATGGTTTTGCATTTTGATGGCAGCATAAACACCCTGTATAAAATTTGGTGAGCATTACAGACTTTGAGTATTTAACAGTTCTTTGTCTGCGTGCAACAGATTAGTTTGTGTAAGTGAAACAACTTTTGGCAAAGAAAGCTCAGATACAATCCCACAGAAGTCACCAGGATGCAGGGGGGAAGGGGCTGAGTGTTCGTCATGCTCCTCTTAATCATTTTCAGTTCTTTGTTTCAGCCTGTCCCAGTCCCTGGGGTTCAAATAGCCATGGAAGTGCAGGACTAGAGAGTGTATAAATCACTCAAGGAGAGGAGATGATTCTCCTACAGCGTGAAAAAGTCTCACTCAAGCTTTCACCCAAGCACAAAAGGTGATTTCTTGCTTCGTCTCCCATTCCCAACTCTGAATCCCATGGAAAACTTCGATCCCCACAAAGTTCCACATGAGTTGGGAGAAACCCTGCTGGGAAGCTGTAGGAGGCTGGGAGTGATATTTTAAAGCAGGCCAAGTCTTAAATGTGAAGGTACAGCCAGAGTTTTACTTCACATTTGAGTAGTCAGGGAAAACAAACATGAAGGAGCTGCAAGTAGAGAAAAAGCAATTTCAGCCTTCCATCCAGTAGACAAAATGCTGATGTGTTGGATATTGCACAGAACAACAGAGTTTTCTTCCTGCACATCACAGAACCAAATGTAGCTCATGGCCAAGTTGCAAGCCTCGCATGTATATGCAAGCAGAGAATTGAATGGTCAGATACCAGGTCAGGTGGACAACTTCCTAAGAATTTCCTCTGTGCTTCAGAAAAGGAGACTCTTGGAAGTCCTCTCCTAGGAAGAATTCAGCCTTTCAAAATACGCTGTTGGTATTCATCAACGTAATTGAGACTTTCTGTAGAAAAAGTGGTGGCACTTCTGATTTCAGTGTCTGGCTGTTTAAGTACTGATGTGTGGTTACTGCTAGGGATAGTTAGTGTTCACAGTGTAGTCTCTAGTAGGAAACACATACCAGATTAGCAAGGTTTTGTATTTCCCACAGGAGTGATAGTGCATTTCTGGCAATATCATCCTTATTCCGAGGGGAGAAAGCTAAGGCTGGTCCTAGCAATTAAGCTTATGCTGTGACGATAAAAAACAGTACTTTAAAACCTCGCAGTTGCTGTCAAGGGTCCTTACAAAAGGGGCACTTGTAATGAAAAGACAAAAGACAGCTCTGATGGACTGCTTTCTGGGAAGAAATAACAATTAGGTAACACATAAGAATCAGTGACTGATTTTAGCTTTTCAATGGTCTGAATTTCTGCTGGAGTAACCTTCAGTATGTTTTTATAAATACATCCTCCTGTGCGTAACTGGCTTTTTCAACTTGCACTTCCCTGACAGAGCTATCTTCGGGTGTTGGAATCCAGACTGTATTTACTGAACACTACTGAAAACCAGTGGAGTAATATCAAATGTTGGTAATAAGGGCATGTAAGATGCATATCTTGGCACTTCTGTTTTAGCACTTACCTTTACTTAAACTAAAAACCTGTGTTGACCAAATGCATCTGGGATCTCCTTCCTGAATGTATGTAGTTCAATACAATACTTAAGTTGATGGTCTGTTCTATTAAAGATGGATAAAAATAGTTTAGAGCAAGGTGAGGCAAAATCTGTCTGTGATGACCGTGAGAAGAGATGAGACAGGACGCCACAGAGCATCACTGCACTAAGGTTTTTACAGCTGTAATTTGAACATGGCTATTTTTAAAGGACCTGTTCTCCCTACCAACAACACTAATGATTGCCAGCAGAGACAAATATGTTCCTAGAGCCAGCAACATTGTGTGCAGGTCTCAGGATATAGCTAAAGCATGTAAAGGACTGACAAAGTAGAATCTAGGGTTTCCACTGGCAAATTTATCCTGAGATAAATGAAGCCAATCCAAAAGCAAGAGTGTGTGGAGTACAAGGGAAGGGTGGCTCAGGGAGCATTAGGCTGGGCCAGTTAAACTGGGTATGGAACCTGACTGCCCAAGATGGGTGAGGATTTACAACTATTAATGTCTAAATCTGATACAGAAGTGTAAGAAAGCATAGCAGAAAGACACCAGTTAGGGCACTGCCTCTTGATGAATATTCCCTACTGGAATACTCAAAGGCAGTCCTGGGAGGTGAGCTTGTGCTTTAAAGTGTGAAGTAAAAACAGTTCAGTTACCTGAATTCTAATCTGTTACCTTTTACCTTGGGAGAGTAATTTTACAGCCTTTAGTTCTCACTATTTAACGTCTTTTCTATAAAACTCTGATTCATTTGTGTTACAGTAGTCCTTGTGATTTCCCATTGCCTTCTTTTTGTTGCTATTCTGTGTTACTTTGGGAAGCTAGGCAATCCTTAACACCAAGAAACTTGTCTCCCTCACTACTTTGTCCTGAGAACAGCACACAGCAAGATAATCCTGAGCAGGGGACAAGCAAACACATAGAATCATAGAATCAGAATCAACTAGATTGCAAAAGATCTTTAACATCATCAAGTCCAACCACAGGACTGCCAAGGCCACCACTAAACCATGCCACTGAGAGCTTCATCTACCCCATTTTTGAATAATTCCAGGGACAGTGATTCCACCACTTCCCTGAGCAGCCTGTTCCAATGCCTGAGCACCCTCTCTGTGAAGACTTTTTTTCCTGATATCCAGTCTAAACCTCCCCTGGTGCAGCTTGAGGCCATTACCTCTTGTCCTATTGCTTGTTACTTGGGAGAAGAGACCAGTCACCTCCTTGCTCCATCCTCCTTTCAGGCAGTTGTAGAGAGCAGTAACATCCCCCTTGTGCCTTCTGTTTTCCAGACTAAACATTGCAGGTTCCCTCAGCTGTTCCTCATCACACTTATGCTCCAGGCCCTCAACCAGCTTTGCTGCCCTTTTCTGGACCCGTTCCAGCACCTTAATGTCTTTCTTGCAGTGAGGGGCCCAAAACTGAACACAGGATTCAAGGTGTGGCCTTACCAGTGCTGAGTACAGGGGGATAATCACTGCCCTCGACCTGCTGGCTACTAAATACAGGCCAGGATGCTGTTGTCCTTCTTGGCTGCCTGGGCACAAGCTGGCTCATGTTCAGCAGCTGTCAATCAGCACCTCCAGTTCCTTTTCAGCCAAGCAGCTTTCCAGCCACTCTTATCTAAGCCTGGAGTGTTGCGTGGGGTTGTCGTGGCCCAAATGCAGGACCCAACACCTTGCCTTGTTGAAACTCCTACAGTGGTTTGATGGCCACAGCCCCTAGACCCAGCCTTTGCAGATCCCTCTGCAGAGCCTCCCTATCGTTTAGTAAATCATCTGCAAATTTAGTGAGGGTGCACTCAAGCCCCTCATCCAGATCACCAGTGAAGATAATGAGCAACACTGGCCCTAACACCGACCCCTGCAGGACACCACTGGTGACTCATTGCCAGCTAGATGTGATGCCATTTACCACCACTCTTTTGGCGTCTGCCATCCAGCCAGTTTCCAACTCAGCAAAGAGTCCTTCTATCTAGGCCATGAGCTGCCAATTTCCACAGGAGAATCCTGTAGCAGGAAGTGTCAAATTTGCCATAGAAACCTACTTTTAGCTGTCAGAGGAGCATCCTGACCTGGCCCAAAATGGGCAAGCTGGCTGCCTTTGCCAGAGCAGTTTTCTTATCACCATTTACTATGAGCAAGCTGTTTGCTCACAGATATACCTGCACTGCAAAGTGATAATGCTCATAAGTGATAATGCAGCCTTGTTAAAAAGCTTTTTTTATCCAACTGGATATGGTGGCTGGGGAACGCAAGTAGTATTGTAAGCAGTGAAAGGTCAGAAAGAGCACTTTGATCTATGCCCACAGCAGAAAACCAGCCAAAGAAATCACTGTGCAGATGCTATCAGGGAATGTCAAAAGAACCTTGAAGCAAACTGTGAAGGATTTGGTTGTTGATCTCAGTAAATCCCCCTCCAGAGCTTTTCAAGTCTGGAAAATTGAAAGAAAGAGGCAGATCCTACAAAATGCAGAGGTTGCAGTCAAGCAGAAGCACTTTGCTGTTGGTTTGTGCTCAACACAGCTGAGCCCACTGCAGACACGACATCAAAACCCTTTGTCCTCAAGTGGTAGAACTTTGCAGAAATCTGGGGGCACCCTTTAAAAATTACTTGTGTGGGCTGGAGAGAGCCAGTGCTCTCACTGGAGAGAGGTTACCAGGGGTGCAGTCTTCCTCTTTGGCCTGCACCACGACGTCATCTAAGTGACAGCAAACCATGGGATTGTATTTGCAGAAGTAACCTAGGGCAGCAGTCAAATTATTTCCACCCTAAAGATATAAAAATACACTCTGTGCCAAGTGGTATTGGGGTTTTAAGATGCCAGTGCTCTGGTACTCCTGAGACCCTACAGCAGCTTCACTCTCAACTGGGCCTGGAAGCCTTGTGTGCATTGGGAAGAGCAGAAGTAACGGCATAGAAAGTCTTGCAGCAAGGCAAGGAGGCGTAGTCAGCCAAAAATGCAAGGTTTTTTATCCAAAAAATTACTGTTCATATGAAGAGAATGCTTCCAGGTTTGTGAATTATGCTAGTAAGGTATAGCTTTGCCCATGGAGCCCACAAACTGTTGTGGGGTCAAAGGCAAGCTATTAAGATCTAGAAATGAAGTAGAGTCTCTGGGTTGCTGGAGGGATTGGGTACTAAGTGCTACTCTTTGCCAGTAACACACTCTTCTCAGCATAAATCAAGAAGTTTTCATATTTACTACCACTCAGCCTTTGCTGTGCATTTCTCCTTTCCTGGTACTGTAGGAAACCTCCATCCTTCTGCAATGCTGGAAATATTGGAGGGGATGCTGCTACCTGCTTTGCAGCAATACTGTCAACAGCAGCAGCTGCCTGTCCCTTGTGCTGACCAGGGCCTCCAGGATGCAGGCGACCCTGCCTCCCCAGCCCCCAGGGCTTCTCCTGCAGCTGGGGTAGTAGCAGAAGGAAAATCTCAAGCCATCCAGGGAGAAGCAGGTAGTGCACTGGAGAGCAGGAGGGTTTGACACCTCAACCCCCCCCCATGTTTTAATTATTTGGGCACCAATTTGTAACCAAATTTGACATTTGCAGCCAGAATGCAGTATGTGTGTGTGCCTTTGTGTAGCTGATCAAAATAGCACATTGAAAGTAGGGTGGGTTTTTCTGAATGGCTGTGTGTGCTTCCTTTAATAAACTTGCAATGAAGCTTCAGAATGGAAAGATTGCTACGTTACTGAAAACTCTGTTTGTTTTAGGGGTTTTCCCATGAATTGACCAGCAGCTGCATGTTGGAAAGAAATTCCTATTCATGAGGCTCTTGGGAGGGCTTAGAAATCTTTATTGAAAAATAATAAATGGAAAATATGACTGACAGAGCGAGTTCTCTGTTTCTTGGAAACACATGATTTACATTCCAGCCTCATTCTGTAGCCCTTGGACAGGACAGAAATGTAAGGGGAAGGTAGGAAAGCAGAAAGGAAAAGAGGGAAGCCAGCAATAGGAAATGCATGTGTCACAGAATGAGGTTAGTGGAGTTTCCATGTAGGCAGTCAGGAAAAAATATGTATTCTTGTGCCTTTAAAAAGTACAGTTTTCAACATTCTATTTTTACTTTTGTGAAGTATTTTTGCTTTTGTGACTCCGTGAAGGAGTACCGATGAGTCTAAAACACAGATATGGATTTTGAAACACTGTTACGGAAAACATATTTTCTTAAAAGTGTGTGATAATTCGGTGGGGGCTGGGCTCAGAATATCTTACCTCCTTGAAGAATTTGGCTCATGATGGTGCACAGATCAGAAACACTGCAAATCATTGCTTGAGTCAGTCTTGGACCTTGCTGTGGGACCTTTGGAGTCACAATAAACGTATCGCTTAATTCAAGCCTGTGAATTACTGAAGACCACAAAGAGGACAGGAAAATGGAAGGGTGATCATTATACACCTCTACTTTGCCTCCTGGAAGAGCAGCCTTAACGATTTTGTGCTATGGACTGTGGCTGTGAAGTGGGTAGTAAAGCTCCCCATTTCCATTACAAATAACGATACTGAATGACCAGCTGAAGCACTGATACTGCAATCTTCAGGGCGATATCCTCATGCCTAATAAACAGCTGTTCGTGCGCACGAAACTGAGCATTCTGGGAGAGCTGTCAAGGAGGGGAAGAGTTAACTCTTAGCTGTCATCTTCAGACGTGTTTGGTTTTCAGATTCCTTTAAGGATGCAGAGCTTTTCCGCATCTTCAGAAAACAGCCACGTCTCCAAATGGCAAACTCGCCATCTTCAGGCCAGCAAGACAACTCACAAGGACTGAGGAACGAAAGAGCCCTATAAGCTCCAAAACATCTTGCTTATGGTGGTCTTAGGATTTCCTCTTCTTTTTTTTTTTTTTTTTTTTTTTTTTTTTTTTTTT
>NDXB01004687.1:0-34588 GCA_002631895.1 Agapornis roseicollis
GAGGGCAAGAAAGGGGGGTTGAATGAGTGAACGAGCTGCGTGGGTTTAAACCACGACAGTTTTGCTATACGTTGTAATTACCCATGCATACATACCTTTTCCTTTTAACTCTTTTCTCCCACATGTAGGTTAATACAGTAGAGTTTTGATATCCAAAGTTTGAGGCTAAATTCAGAAGTAACCTATCTATTAGGTGTTGAAGAATGTGAGACCAATGAAAAGAAATCAATAATGCTAGCATGGTAGAACTGGTGTTGTAACATAGAAATTTAAGCATCCGATTTTCACAGTCACATTAGTCTGTCGGCATTTGGCCAGAAATATGTGAAAACCCTCAAGTTAAAATCATACAGAATGTCTGAGCTGTGTTTCAACTTCATCAGCTTGTCTTAATTCATTTCCAATCTGTGCTGTTAGTATATCTTCAGCATGCAAGCCATTGTAACTATCATTTGTGTTAGAATAGGAACATTTTAAAGGAACAGAGATGTGGTAAACTTCTTGTAGACAATGCAGAATCAATTTTCTAAGAGTTCTGCATTTTCTCCTGCAGATTCTAACATAATCAAAAGTCACTGGCCTGCTGAAAGCAACAGTGTTGGACAAGAAGCAACATTAAAAATAAGTGATTATTTTTATGGGATGCAAGAAAAGTAGAAATTAGGTTCATTTAAGTGGTTGTACCTTTAGGTTCATTATGTTGCCCATGCTTTCCTAATATAGATGTTTGGGCAACCAGCTTAGATGGGATCCTTTCCTTAGAAGGCTCGAGTAGATAAAAAATAATCCTACTTATGTGTCTGTCTTCTGAATTTCATGAACTCTTTTTGGGTGTTAGTTTATTTGACTTTTACTCTAGTTACAGTACTAAATAATTTCAGTTACAAACATAGCCACCAACATTTCAACACTTCTGCAGCACAAAAAACAAATACCAGGCAGAGAAAATGTTTGCTTTCAGAGTTCTTAAATCTTCTAAAGGCAGTCAGTAGATTTCCTAGAAAAGCAGATATAAGTCTGGAAGCTGAGCTGGTTACAAGCCTGTTATGAACAAGTATTTTCTGGGGTATTTTTTCCCAGGAAGAGTATTTCTATTGTATGTGTGAATTTGTATAGTGTATTAGTGATCTCTGCCCGAAATTGGGGCATAAAGAATTCTGCTAAAAGGAAATAATGATTTTAAAATTATGAGAATATGAAAGTTAAAGTCTCCCTGAGATCCTGTTCATGTCAGGTGCTCATTGGAACAATGGAATGACTGGTCAGATCCTCAGCAGAAACAGTTGTAGCTTGTAGACCAGGATGAATCAAATTAATTGAAAGGTTTAAATTTGCATTTTTCAGAAATAGGTGAAAATATCAAAGCAATTGATTTTACTTTCTTTTATGTCACCTCTGGCAAAGGAATGCTTATTACCGCTTCTCAGGTAGTATGCAGGAAAATGGTTCTTCATCTGGAAGACACTTCTTAGGGTATATTTAATGGTTTTGAACATATAAAGTCAGCATAAGACAAATAAAGGCAGTGATTTCAGTGTTTTTTATGAAGAGTTCTTTATTATTACTACTACTGTTGTTATTATTAAATTATGTTAGAATGATATCATTATATGTTATATATAATTATATTATTATAATATATTATGTGTAATGATATTTAATATCATTGTTATTAATAGTCATAATAATAATAATAATTCATAGCATCCTAGAATGGTTTGGGTTGGAAAGGGCCTTAAGATCATCAAGTTCCAACCATCCTGCCATGGGCAGGGCTGTGTCACACTAGACCATGACACCCAAGGCTCTGTCTAACCTGACCTTGAACAATGCCAGCGATGGAGCATTCAGCACTTCTTTGGGCAATGGGTTCCAGCGCCTCACCACCCTCACAGTAAAGAGCATCTTCCTTATCTCTAACCTGAACTTCTCCTCTTTCAGTTCAAACCTGTCACCCCTTGTCCTGTCACTACAGCTCCTGATGTCTGGCACTTGTTGTTCCTGGATTTTAAAGTGTTCTTTTAGAAATAAGCTTAGAATAGATGATCATGTATTTATAGGGGTAGTGTCATAAAAGGAAGCTTCAAGTTGATGGCAGTCTCATTAGAGAGGCTAAGGAAATTGCATCATTCTGACCTTAGTTTTAAGGATTGAAATTTCTGCAACACTTCTTTACATTCTGCTTTTGATTTCCAGGACATACAGAAATGAATGGCAAAGATGGAAGAGATAGTCTGCCTGATTCTGTTTTGAAGAAGGAATTGGATTTTCTTACTTTGGATATGGCAAATGTGAGGAATGGAATAAACTCTGCTCTATATCATAAGACAACAGAAGATACTGTTCAGTGTCAGGACTGGAGATTCCTTTGCAGTGCTGAATGCACATGTTAATTTTGTGATGTTTGGCAAGTAGTGCCATAGATTTTAAGCACTATGAAATCACTTTGATTTCTGAGGTGATAGATGTTGGTGAAGCTACTAATGACAACTCTTTGTTGGTTTCACTGGATACCAGGGGCCAAATACTAGTATGAGAGTTTGAGAGATGTATCACACTAGTGAACTCTGTAGTTTGGTGTATTCAGAAACACCTGTCTGCCGTACAGCTCTGGATAAATATAGCAATTTCAAGATGACTTCATAGGACATGTTTAAGTATTTGTAATTGCTTACAGAACTCAAAAACACATAACCTAATAATAAAAATATTCAGATTATGTTTGCCATAAAAGAAAAAGCCAAGACCAAAAACCTTTGGGAGTAATAGTGCCATATGGGTCTACACGTGTGCAGCATTATGCAATTAACTGTGATATAATATGGGATGCTGTCTAATAAGTCAACAAGATTACAGTTGATTTAATACAACTGACACTGAAATGTTGATATTCACTTTGTTTTGGTGTATTTCCAGGTGAATCTGGAAAATTACAGCTTAAAACCAAATTTAGAAGAGATCAAAAAGACACAGAGGCGTTGTTTGACAGACTGGAGTTTTGATGAGCATTTTCAACCGCATGTTCTTCTTCAGGTATCTGTGAACTGACAATCTTATCCATGCAGTCATCCCTCAGAATGCTGTACAAAGAAATGAGTTGTGTAGTGCAGGGTATTATCTTGCTAGATAATTGATCCAGTTTTATCCCTTTAACATTTTACCAGCCCTCATTTTTCCTTTCAGCTTCCTGTGTGAATTTTTGCTTGTAATGTGTTTTCATTTCCTGGCCTGGCCAAATGCAGCTGTCCTTTTTGGTAGTGAGTCTTTTAGCTAAACATGTGATAGAGACAAAATGATCTTGCCCTTAGGGGTGATCCTCCCTGGCAGTTACGGGACTCATTAGCACACTTTGCAAATACCTATACAGTGTATGATTTATGGGCAAACAGAAAATGTTGTTATAATGGTACTTCAGCCTTTCAGGGCTACAAAAGCTTCACTTATAGGAATCTTTCAAGCTAAAGACTAAATCTCATCTTTCAGAAAGAATGAAATATATGAAAGATCAAGTGTAAATGGCTTAAGTTGGAAGCATTCTCTTGAGGGGAGTGGAGCTTTAGTTCCTGTGCTGCCTTGAGCTTTATATGCTGCGACTTCTATTTGATCCTGACACATGCTATAGATGGGTGAAAGAAAGGCTACTTGGACATTTTCAGTACCACTTCAGTATCACAACTTTGAAGTCGTGCCGTGTATTTCAGTACCTGGGGAATTCCTTGTTATGCAGCATAAATAGCTAATACTAACTGAACTGTCAATAATCAGGGAATCTAGTCAAAAGATTCTGATGGACAGTAACTGCAACAGAAAATAACATTTTACTGCAACAGAAAATAACATTTTGTAAGAATATATCCTTATACTACATCACATCTGAACATATTTTTCCATCAGCTGCTGTTAAAGTTTTGATGTTTAAAAAGAATATTTGTTGATATGGAATTATTTCCATTTTATTTGAGTTATGTGGTTCTGTAAAAATAATAGTTTAAAAGACAGCTTTCTTCTAGCTATGAAATGAGCTTCAGCCTGCAGACAATGTAAACATTGCAAATGATGGGGCAGTACACAGCAGAGTGGAACACAGATTTGAACACAGTAAATCTCAGAGCTAGGCAAGTTAGAGTATAGCAAATGGAAGAGCAAGTAAGCTTAACCAAGCTAAGGAAAAAATAAATTTGTTTTGTTTTTACCTATGATAACTTCGCTTTAATTTAGTAGTTATTATTTAAGCACTTTATTATTGAAATATAAATGTTTATTTAATACTTAAATATTTTTGTTTATTATTTAGCCAACCCTTTTCTTTCATAGTCAGTCTCAGAAGGTGGAGCACAGTGACTGCCTCTGCTCAATATGAATAGCAGAGGAGTATCAATTCCACCTACCTGAACACTTCAGATTGCTGGAATACAAATGCTTTGCATGCATCTTATAGGAAAGCAAAGTTCTGAAACACTTTTTGCTGAAAGCTACTGTCTGCAGGGAGGAAGTACCTTTATTTCTTTCCTTTCCAGGTTCTTCATACTGCATCCCAAGAATATAGATGTATTGATTCCTATTATCATGCCCAAGATAACTCTTTGTTAATGGTTCTTCACAATCCCATGAATCAATATCGTTTGTGCCAAGAGACTTGGGATATTGCATTGCACTCTAATGTTGGATTCAGGTAATTTATTTTATCTGGTTTTATTTGTCTCATTCTCAATCATTTTCAGTTAAAGCCTGCATGGCTATGCTTGGGGCAAAGCTGGGATAGTAAAAGTTATCACAATATAACACATTTATGAGGAAACATGTAATGCAGGTGGAAAACATCATGCAGTGTTACACCAAAAGCATTCTGTTGAGAAAAAGCTTTTGAGTGAGGAGAGCCATGCAGTAACTGCAAACTATAAAAAGAGGGGTAATGCACACAGGCACACAAAGTCATAGTAGGGATATCCTGTCTGGGTTAAACAAAACATAAAGAAAATGATGAGGAGGACACTTCAGGTGAAGGAGGTTGAAAAGAAAACTGTCTAAGAATATACTTAACATGTTTTTCATCTGTGTGTACACAAACTGGGTAAGTGTACTGGGAAAATGTTTCAAGAAATGCTAGAAGCCCTATTTTTCACAGAATACCACATTCTTCTTAATCCCTCATCATCAATTAAAAGGATGTGAGTGGCTGATGTTCACTTAGAGCTTTTGTCAGTGGACCTATTCATTTTGCACTGAAACAGCAATGTAAATGGTGATGTGGATCTGCAACAATGATAAATGATGATGTGGATCCAACTTCCATGATAAATAATTAATGGAAAGTAGAACATGTGTCCATGTACTGATATGTAAAGAAGTTACAATGCCATGGAGAGATGGATGAGCTATCTTTAACCATGTCACTCTGGAGCTTTATGGATTAATTAAATTTGATTTATCAAATAGAATTTCAGCAAATTATCCAGTGGATACCCTATACCCCATTTTTCTGCAGGCATCCCTTATTTGTCAGCATATGAGAATTTTTTCATGGAAATTTTCATTGGCACCTATATATTTGAATAGGTTTGAATGCTAAACAGGCAAAGTGTGACTTTCTGAAGATATATTTTGTATTAGATTTCATGTCTTTGCTTTCAGTCAGGAAACACTGTGAGAGTCCAGCTTAGCTTTCCAGGCACTTGGACTTGAATTATTTGCCATGAATAGAGGCTATTGTGATTAGTATTGACTGGGACCAGGGCCAGAAGAGATTTACCATCAGAAACACAAAGTCCCTTGGAGAAAATGCTGACTGTTTTGTGATTGTTGGGCAAATCAACAGTGGTCTTAAAGTCTGTTATACAAAACTCTGAAGTTGAGAGCTTTTTACTTTGCCAGCTATTCTTACTGGGTTTGGCAGGCACTGAACAAGTTGCCAGGTTAAATACCTGGTGTATCTGAGATGTGTGCACAGGGCTGACACAGATGGTATGAGACCCACAGGAGACCCATACCCTTTTGGAACAGACATTGGAGGCCAGATTACACACTCCAGTACATCTGATATGTCACTCAGCATTTACATACATTGAGTAACTTGTCACCCAGATGGCATATTGCTGTTGTGTTGTCTGTAGGAGCAGATAGCGAGGAATCAGACTTCCTCAGGAAGCATTTCTCCTCAAAACACAATTCTTCATCTGTGGAGTCTTAGAATAATTTGGCTGGTTACCTTGAAAGAGCATTGAAATAGCCAGTTAAAGGCCAATTGAGAAATGGGAAGAGCTCTTGATACCTGTAAAACAAACGTTGCTATTTTACATCCAGAAAAGGAATGAAGCATGTACTTTGGTAGATGCATTATAATTCAGTTGAGAATGAAATAGCTCTATGCTTTTTCCTTCTTACTCTTCCACATACAGTGGAAACAAGGCTTAAACATTAAAGATAGCTTCTGCCTGGGCCACACCATCTTTGTTCAGTGACACTTCATCAGATTCTGTTTCAAAGCAGCAGGGAGTTCCTGAAGGTTCTAAACTGGCATGAAAGCTTATAGGAAGGTTTCACTTTGCTCTTTTTTCATAGAGATATTCAGTGTCGCTGCTCTATATGCTACTTACTATCTTTGAATAGCTGTGGGATCTCCTGCTCTTCTCTTATGTGGCATCTATACCTGTCTTTCCTCTCCAAAATAATCAGCACATTTTCTGACCTTAGTCAACCTTTCTGTTAAAGATCATTTCAGATTTCCAAAGTATCATAAATATTTGCTAGCATATGCTTCCAAGCAACGTAACACTTCCGTGCAAGACAGTCTTTACATACCTGGAGTGCTTCAAGCTGTTGCATACAATTAGCTTCCAGATCCTGCTGAGTTGCCAGAAACAGGCACAAAGCCTATTTCTCAATTAAGCAGTAGTATTACTGGTTTTCATCTTTGTATGAAATAACTGGTTCTCAATGAGTTTAGTAACAATTTACTGATTTTTTTTTATCCTTTTATTAAAATTACTGTAATTCTAATTTTGGGGATATATTTAAAAGATACACTTCCATCACAACAGAATTACAGATACACAGCAAACACTGCTTGACTGTCTTTCTGTTGGGAGTTCTCTGCCTATGTTTGCTTGCTTCTTACCTATTCTGACCACACACCCACTTTGTGGGGTTGTTCCATAGTTGTTGTCTGAAGTATACATCTGTTGCCTGTTAATCAGTTGTTTACAGTGGGTCCTTTACAGCAAATTTTCATGCAATGTGTTTAAGATATTTATCTTATGCAAAAGTAGCAGCTTTTGCTCCTGGTAATCCCAGTTACCCTTCCCTATGGATATCATGTCCCATAGTTCATGTAGAACTCAGCAACTGTACTGTTAAAAGAGCAGGCAGCAGGAGTCTGCATATGAAGTCCAGTTATGCTACTGACCAAGAGGATCAAAAGGCATGGGCACATGTACCTGCAGTGGTACGTGTGTATAGAGCATTTCAACTCTGGTTAGGATAAGTGGCCTCTCCATTCAGGAAGCCAAATGAATTCAGACATTATCAAAACTATTCTTTTGCTCAAAGCTAATCTCAATGACATTTGTTTACTGTTTCATAGTAAACATATTACTCAAGTTACTGGAAAAGAATCGTCCTTTCTGAGAAATGATTCTGAGTCAGACATTGGCAGTAGTGACATCAGAATACATATTAATAGAACATGTATTTTTGACTTTGAATGACTGTTTCATTTGCCCTAAAATATTTTCCATGCGAATAATCACTTTTTTATTTATAACATATATTCATCTTCAAGTTATTCCAGTACTGGCAACTCCAGGTTGCAGCCTAGTTTTGCTTTTTCTTTCAACACCTTTGTTTTTATAGCTTGTCCCCAACAATTTCTCCATGTAAATCTGGCAAAACAGGCTCTACCTGCATTGCAGAAGCTGGGATGGACTTGTGTGTCTTGAAGCTGTACACAAATTATATACATTGCCACTCTCTTAGACAAACAATGTAATGCTGCAATAAATACTTTGAAACTGTCATGAGGTCAAGAACTGGTTGTACTGCCTGCATGTTCACAACCAAAAACTAATGAGTACAGAGCTTTCGAATACAATTGAATCATCTTGAATTTATAAGTGCAAACCATTATGAAGACACAACAACTGCATCTGACGCATTCTTTAAAAGACCCTTTTATTTTTTCACAAATGAAGAATTTTACTTGAAAGAATTATGGTAACACTCCAAACCAAGGGGTTGAGCAGCAACTGCATAAGAGACTTCTAGGCTTCATTGTACCTTAGGAGCAGTTGTTCATCATGGACTATTTTAGCAGTCATTTCAGATGCCGTTGGCTGATGACACAGTGCAACTACAGATACCAGCTGCAAACTGGATCTGTTTGGCATTCAGTGCTCTCTTCAGCTTAACTGCTAAGAGTGAGTATTCTTCATTTACACCAGGGTACAGGACTCTGATTCTCTAATCTGCATTTGGATGACAATTTCCAAACTCCTTTCTTGTCACATAGATAAAGAAGAACTAGAAATTAAGTAGAATAATACCTCAATTCCTGAACAAGCAAATGAAGTGTGTTGTAAAAGACATCATCAATTAAGACATCATATCAAAAAGAGGAAGTTCAGGTTAGATATATGGAAGGTGCTTTTCCTTATGAGGGTGGTGAGGTACTTGAACAGGTTGCTCAAAGAAATGGTGAATGCTCTGTCCCTGGCAGCGTTCAAAGCCGGGTTGGACAGAGACTTGGGCGACATGGTCTAGTGTGAGGCATCCCTTCCTCACAGGGGCATTAGAATTGGATGATCTTAAGGTCCTTTCCAACCCAAACTATTCTATGATTCTGTGATTTTAAGAGTAACTAAGAAAACAAGTTACCCTGGTGGTAAAGCAGAGGGGAGCAGAATGAGTCTGAACTTTTCTTAAACTGAAGATCTGCATGTCTTCTGACTTCCTGGATTTTCTTTGGGAGCAGGCATACTTTGGAAGACAAGTTTCTAATATCTCTTTACAAAAGGATAACCAGAACCCCAAACAGTAAGATATATTAAGTAAAACAGGAAAAAGTACCAGCTCGCAAGTAAAAGCAGACACCCCCTCAAACACAAGCCTTCTTTCAAAGATTACAGAGTAATATTTGTGTAAGAAACTGAGAAGCCAAGTGATCTTGCTTGACCTAAACTCATATGAGTGAAAATTGTATTATAGTATATTATTATATAAATAGCGGAACGTTGTACTTTTCAGGAACTATCTCGAGCTGGTGGTCAACTCAATTGAAGACTGGGTGAAAGAGGAAGAAGTCAAATACCAAGAAGAGAAGATGGCTAAAAAAACAGAGTCTCTTAAAGCCATGGCAGAAGGACCTCCTGAATTGACGGTCAAAAAATCTGGCCTCCTTATGGAAGCTGAAAGTGAGTGTCCTTTTGTTTTATCCTAGAAAATTCACTTTTCATGTTGACTGCTGAGCCACAAAGTTCTTCAGAACAAAACTGAATATATTTTTTCATAGGGTAACCTTGTTTTGCCATCTGTATAGACATAACTATGTTTCGAAATTAATTAAATACACTAATTTAAATAGTCTGTATCATCCTCTGTTCTGAAAACTGAGACCTTTAATGTCAATTTACATTTATGATAGCTGGGTTTATTTAGTGGACTTACTTTAAGAATCGCATACAAGTATGAATTTCTATTTAGATGACTAAAGAGATGAGCAGTAGTTAAAGCTGGCAACATGGGCTCAGGAAAATTCCTTTTTAAAAGGGCACAATAAAAGCTTAGGTCAGGAGCTGTAGGCTAGAAGCTAAAACTGGAAACTGGAATTGACTAGACTGCAAACTCCTGACGAAAGAGAACTTCTGTCCAAATTGTCTACTTGCGTATTTAAATGGTGTTAACCATGATTTGTTGATATTTAGCCTTTGCTTTGTCTGCCTTTTTTGAGAATGCTTTTTGAAACCTTCTAGTACTAGTAATTAGCATTTACAAAAATGGGAATGTTATTCCTCAACCCAGTTAACACATCAGATCATAGTTTGGAAACAGAAACTACAGTTGTGAGTTCTAAACTTTATCTATCAATTTCTCACAGGAGCTAGAACGAATCTTGCCCATCTGGTGCCTCCTGAAACATATGATTCATAGTTAAGTTCACTTGCTGAAAGAAGTGAACTTCTAGGTGGGATGTGCAATTGGGCAAGAATGTCTTTAAGTGATTTCAGTAACACTGACTCTCCTGTAACCCACACTGCAATTTCTACTTTGTTATGCAAAGTAATTTAACTACAAGTTTCTGATAGCATACTTCATCTTTTCTAGCAGGTAAATATTGGGTGTCCAGGCATGATAGAAAACCACACACCTAGGGAGATACCCTTTTCATAAATCAAGATGCTATAAAGACCTAATAGTAAACAGGGGATACAGTGTTTCTTTAGTTTAGATTTGAAAGTTCAGGCGGCATTTATTCACTTATTATTTTGTCTGACTCCAGTACTGAACTTGTTCAGGGTGAGCTGGTTGAAGCCCTGGATCTGAATTCTGAAACAGTGATAGCAGCACAAATAATAAATACAGCTAACTGTTTATTGCACATGGCTCATCTACTAAAAAAAACACAACCTTGCTGCAGGAGCAAAGCCTTCAACAGCAAGAAGCAAAGAGTCAGTCTCTAAATATGTTGATATATTGTTTAGCAGACTTGGGTACCTGTTATGACTATCTAGTAATACTAGTTGTGAGAGCAGTTTCTTCTAACCTGAACAGACTTTTTATTTCATTTAAAAAAAAATCCTTATTCTACTTTTATGCTTTTAATATTTCCAAATATACATAATTTAAATATAATTTACTTGCACTTCCTTTTTATTTTTCCATTTTTAAAAATTATTCAATTTTCATATTTTTGTAACCTCATTTATTCCCCTTTCATTTCTCAAAGGCAACACATCAGTACTTGAGGGTATAATGAGGACCATTCCAGAATTTCAGTCCAACAATGAAAGAAGTCCTTTTATCAGAGAAGGTTCTCTAAAGGTGAGGCAAAAATAAGTATGTTTCTGAAATGGACTAAATAACACTTCTTTCTTAGGAAGCTAAGCCTTCATTCTTGCATAGGCTTGATTCCTCTTAGTTTTTCTGCTCTTGGCTATATTTTGTATACTTGTTTTCTTTAGTTTATTCCTTATTGATTCGGTTATTTTCTGAAGAGAAGGCTGTTTGGAGTTAGACTATAGTTTCAGAAGGCAATTCATAATTGCAATATTGGGAAATGAGAGTTATGAATAATATCTTACTTCTTGTTGAAGTTTTCTGGTTATAAAGCTATGGAAGCATAGATCCAGATCCATAGAAGTTCTTATGGACCTGATCTCTACTTTTGCTTTCTAGAGCTCCATGAAATTAAGGAATGTAAGTATGACCTCAGAGTTCCCTTCTGTCAGAGAATCACATTTTATAGATATAGTCCATGGTTATAGGCTATAGATTTTTGACTTATCTAGGTCCACACAGTCAGTTTCTGGCTGAGGTAGGAGTTAAATGCACATTTTTCAACTCATCCTTGGCATTATTCATTAATCTGCAGAAATCTAGATAAATTAATGTTGTGTTCCCTTTTTCTGTACTTCATTTTTTGACTTTTCACAGATATAGCATGTCTTATCTTTCTTATAGTGTGTAATTTTCTGCACTTAAAGTACTGATATTGGAATGTAGATGTGAAATGATGTTAACCAGTTCCTGGGCACTCAGCTTGAACTGTAATGGTGAAAGTTAGACTAATGCCTAACATGTAACTGTGAATGCTTACCATTTCTTCCACAGAAATTGTTGTGCTATGGTATGCTTAGAATAAAAAATGTTGCAAATCCCTAAATACTCAGATATTCCTGGTACAAGTTGATAATTCTGGCATTGATACCTCATTCTTCTTTATGTAAAAGAATAAAATCATTTTATCTCAGTTGTATTTTGGGAATAAGCTAATACCAGTGATGCATTCTGATTCTGTGATGAACATTATGGAAAAGTGCACAACAAAGTAATTCTTTTGTGACTGAATGTGTAAAATACAAATAATCATCTGATAGCTCTCCCTTGGTGAAGAATAACTGATCCCATGGATTGAATGAGTCAGTAATTTTATGCAAAATAATAGAATGGTTTGGATTGGAAAGGACCTTAAGATCATCAAGTTCCAGTCCCCTCACATGGGCAGGTACACCTCACACTAGACCATGTCACCCAAGGCTCTGTCCAACCCGGCCTTGAACACTGCCAAGGATGGAGCATTTACCACTTCTTTGGGCAATGGGTTCCAGTGCCTCACCATCCTCACAGTGAAGAACTTCTTCCGTATATCTAACCTGAACTTCCCCTGTTTCAGCTTGAACCCATCACCCCTTGTCCTGTCACAACAGTTCCTGATGAAGAGTCCCTCTCCAGCATCCTTGTAGGCCCCAATATAGTGCATATTATTGTAAACCTTTTGACATGTTTGGAAGGCATGTATTAGGGTGACTTTGAACTTTGATTCCTTTGAGGTTGTGTACGTGTACTTTCAGCATGCACATATGAAGTATCTTGTAATACAAGGAGAACCACAGTCTTTGAAATTCCTAATGTTTAATGTAGGCTTGGAAACAGGAGCAGGAACAATTACGAGAGCAAGAACAACTTGACAAGAAAAGAAGAAAAGAAACTCTGGAAGCTAAAAAGAAAGGACAGGAGGTAATATATGAAGGAAGTAAATTTTCCAACACAAAGATTTCACAAGAGAAGTTTAAAGAAGAGTCAGCAAAAGCTGAGGAGGATTGCAGCATCCCAGAACCACATTCTGAGAAAGTTTACAAGGTAAGGAGTGCACTGCGTTAGTGAAAACGCTAACTATTTATAGTCAAGATTACAGCAAAGCTATTTATCCACTGGGACATTGGAGTTCAGAGCAAAGTAAGCCTACTAGGTCTTGTTTAACTCCATTGTTGCAGCAGCTCCTTTCCTAAAATATTTGGAAAGCAGTTTCCAATGCTTAAGATTATACTACACAAGATTATTTAATTAACTTTCATGGGATTTAGTGTATATGATAGGAACACAAAGATAAGTTGATCATGTTTATGTGCCCACGGAAAATATATTTATGGGATGAATTTTACGTGAAAATGTGACTTCCATGGGAGCAGGTGGGACCTGTTCTAACACCCATATTTTTCGGGGACTGCTAGACCTAGTTGAAGTTTTGGCTGTTCATATTGGAAGTCAAGGAGGAGGAATTAACTGTTTCTTCCATTTCCTGTTTCAAAATTCATTCTTGGAGTGCCCTAATACAAGGTATTACCACTGCTATATTAACAGAGGGGTATTTTTTATAGAGGGAGCTCTTCACTAGTTTTGTCCAGTTTTTAAGCAGTTTGCACTGCTTTTTAATTGCAGAGTCTATGCCTTGCATCCAATACTTATGTATGTCACTATATTTTAGTCTGAACTTCAAACTCAGAGGTACATAATATTTCAATCTGAACTTGAGTACACTCACCTAATTTTTGCCAATTTGTGGCTCTTTAGAAGGCACATCAATCTCAGGATCAGATTTGCAGTGTCTGAATTCCCAAATCTAGAGGGTGGAAAGTTGAATCTTTATCTGATCCTATTGTACTTTGTCTCTCTGTACTTAGCCAGAATTTTGCTCTCCCTTCTATTATGGGTTAGCCACCAGAATACTTGCTAGTCTTCAGCTTCCATGAAGGCACCATACCACTGAAGGACCAGATTCTGCTCTCATGTGGAACATGAGAGCTAGTAACTGAGAAAGTATTTGGGTATGAGAATAGCATGCTATGTATTTGCTAAAGTCATTATTACAGTAGTTAAATATCTAAGCAAAAAAATGTTAACCAGAACAACAGGATCCTGATGATCTGACTTTCATTTACCTCTTTCAAGTTTTCTGCCTTTCTTATTTATGCATAACTGAAAACTTGGTTTTCCAGTTTCTTGGCTACAATATGGGGGAAGATGTCATTCAAGTATCAGGAACCACTCAGTATCTTTTCCCATCTGATGGAGGACAGATTCAAGTAGAGAAGATAGAGTTTGTAAAAGGTGACTTGTTAATTCTGTGTGCTTTGCTTTGACTCAGTTACTGACTGATGGTGTAGTTTCTTAATCCATAATTGCCTTTTCATGTCTCAGTAGTAGAAATGCAGTAAAGACATTGTGAGGGTACCAGTAATTCCATTTCAGCCTCTTATCACTACTAGTGTTTATATTTTTTTGTTGTATCTTAGCAACTGATAGATAAATAAAGTACCAGATAATTAGAAATGGAGAAAAAATTCAGTTTGGATTTATCTGTTCAGTGGCAGCCAATGCATGATATTTCAAGAATGCATGTTCCAATAATTTGTGTAGTCAAATGCAGTGTACCTAAGCAAGAGGGTTGTTCTGCTGTCTCCCAGATCTAATTGTCAGGAAGCTTTTGGATTTGTAGACTGACCTCAGTGTTAACCTTTATTTTGTCTTCTCGGTCTGCTGTTAGGTAATGCAGGCCTTCTGAGCAATTTTATTTTCTTTGTGTGCTTTAGAGTTGCAGGTGTAGGGCTGTTCTGAAGACTGGTGGGAGCAATAACAGGATTCTGTTGCTTTGCAGGTCTAACCTTGGTAAAGGTGAGAGTGATAAAAGACAACCACAATTTCTTCATTCATATCACAGATCCCAAGAAAGACTTCAAAGAAATTGAAATGCAAGAAATGAATGAAGAACAGAAAATGAGATCAGGTTAGTTGATTGGCATTACTGATACAAAGAATTTAATAGTCTGACCTATTTTGTAATTGGATGCAAACCTCATCAACTAATAGAAAATAAATTCCTACTAATGGCAGAGGGTAAATAAGATCAGTGTTGTGTAAACAGAAGTAGAAATCCAGTTGGCTGAATTAAGTGCCATGTAGGGAGACCTTACCAAGACATAGAAGCACAGTACAGGGCAATAGGCACAAACCAGCCTCTTTCATAAAGCAAGGAAATCAATTAAAAGAGTCACCATTCCTTTAGAAAAGAGTTTTCTTCTTTAGTGGAGGTCTCCTTCAGATCTTAATATTGCTTGGGAAAGCCCAAGAAGATGCAAACTGAATCATGTCCATTGTGACCAGAATAAATGTCTGCCCTTTAAAGAGAAGACTTGCCTCTTTGAACATGACCTCCTTTTGTGGGTCAGATGGGCATAGCATTAGTGCCTCCTCAAGACCTGTGCTGTGGAAACAGATCTTTATGCTGTTCAGCAGCTTCTGCTGCTGGTTCATATTTTGCTAACGCTCCAAAAACATTGAATCCAAATCCTTTCTGAAACCAGGTGTTTCCAAGAAGGAGGCGAGTCTGTAACAGTTTATATGTTTGCCAAAAGCACTATGGAATTGCTTTCGCTGAACTAAAGAGTACTGGAAAAGTATAACTTTCAGTAGGTGTTCAATCTTCATCAGTGTTAGAGAGCATTCTGTTCTTGCTCCTCTCATTGGCTTCAGCTACCACCAGTGATGTAATTACAGGTCGTCTGAGTAGAAAATTTGCATCCCTTCCACAGGTGAGATGTTTCTTGTCTGCCTTTCTGAAAGTAGATCTGTATCATTCTGGGGAATGCCAAATGGTACTTCCAGTCACCAGTGTGCTAGCATCTGAGGCAAGTTGTATTCCCTTGGCAGGAGCAGGAAGCTTTCTTCCTGTGTAAACAGAAGTACCTCATAGAAAGGCAGTAGGGCAGAGAAGAAACAATCCACTGTGGTACTTGGCAGTGGGTGAATGGTCGCATAGTAAGTTTTTAATGCAGTTAAAATTAGCAATACAGCATTCTGCAGGTGTAGTCGCCAGTGAACATTGCAATGACAGTAAGTAGGAGCTGGCAAGGTTTAAACATGTGTCTTGTTGATGAAAGACCTTGAGGATGGCTAAGTGTTGAGTACCTTCCTTAACCTTCTTTTGGAGGCTTCTCTGCTGCTCCTCACAGTTTTAAGAAGCTGTTCCCCATATTGAAAATCCCTAGCTAATTAGAATGCAATTTCTAGATGGAAAGTCACAGCTGTATTACACAAAACTGACTTATATACTACTCTATATTATATATACATACACACACACACATATATAAATGTGTGTGTATATATATATATATACACACATGAAGCTTTCCCATCCTACATTAGTCTATTTTACAGGCTAATCATTCATATGGAGGTGCCCCTGTTCACACCAGTCCCCACCAGTCGTTGGCTTGCAGGTCAGGTGGTTCTGGTATGTGTTGCTATCTATAAAATTGATTTCAATTTTTCTTTAAAAGGAAAATTGGAAAATCAGAAGCAAGCTGTGAGCAAGTTTGGATCTTTTTCAGCCACCTTGGAAAATGGAATCCAGCTGTCCCTGAGCTATTACGGACCTACAGGGAAGACAGCAGGTAAAGTAAGCAAATAAAAGTGGATATTTGAGAACCATAGAGGGAAATCTTTCCTTTTATTTGCTTAAGTTTTTTTTTCTTCATCCACTCCTTCCTTACCCCAATAATTTGTCGCATGCAATTGTGCCTTTCTCAGCAGCTGTTACTACATGGTGGGGAGTTTTTAGCAAGGCTCAAGATGAGATGACATTGTCAAGAATATTCCGTGATTTGAATTTCAAAACAGAGAGAGGTCTCAATGATATTTTTCTTCCTGTGAAAACAGAGCAGTGTAGGGAGAAACTTATGAGTATTGTTATTAAGTAGCCCAGCAAAATCAGCCAATTCATTTGAGCCAAAGCAAATGTGAACTGCCAAGGTGTCTCCTTGGTTTTCCAAGAAACAATATTTTTGTAAAGTTACAGAGGTGATTATGGAACTTTCATTTGACATGAGGAGTTGGACTTTAGGTTACAGTTGTGCAGACATAAGGAGGGATTTCTTTCAGCCCTTCAATAAACACATTCACCAACTGGAAGCAATTGCTTCACAAAACCACAGTGAAAATAGCATCTGCTTTTACCAAGAGCTTTTTGTTTCCATTACATTTGAAAGACTACTGGAACCGTCATAAGGATAAAAATGAAACCTTCCTCTGATTAGAAAATAATCCCAGCATTTTTCAGATCTTAAAATCTGAAAACATTTAATTGGCTGCATCTTTGTGTGGACTGTGGGAAGCCGTTTAACTGTACACTCGGTTTTAATTCTTAAAATACATTTTACAAACTAATGGCTAAAGAAGAACTTTAAAACTTGCGCCAAGAGAGCACTTACAAGGCATTGGACTGTGAAAATTTGTATTTTGGCATAAAAGCGAGATATGTCTAATTAAAAATGTCAGCTGGGATGTTCTGGCTTTCTCACATCTACCATGTGCATCCTATTCTACATCAGAGTAATCCTTGATGTGTTGAGCTTTAGTGCAGCGCTGCTGACTGACATTTTTTGACTGCAGTTTTATTACAATCACTTGCTTACGCCTAATTCCTTTTGTGGGTATTGGTATCATGGAATAGTTAAGGTTGGAAAGGACCTTAAGGTCATGTAGTTCCAACCATATGTGTTCAGAAAAATTCTGACCAGAAATACTCTGGTTTAGTCCATTCTCATATGCCATCCATCCCTAATGTAGAACAGCATGCCATGTAATCCACAGTTTCTCTCCACCGAGTGGTTACATTGGGTGCAAATTGCTTCCTTTCCCTGCATTACAAGAGGTTGGAACCTCTCTAACATTCATTTTTCTTCCTGCTTTTCTCATTTTCTCTCTTACATCTTCCTTTAGGGAAGCTAAGATGACAAAATGCCTCAGACTGTTTGCAGCTTCATGCATCTTTTATTTCTTGGTTAAATGTTATTATTTGTTGAAGTTTTGAATGAGCATTTGTTTTCTCTAGCATGCCCAATATCTAACTTCAGACCACCTTACAGCCAGGTTTGTAAGTAAGCTCCTCACTCCTTTGTGAAGCTGGCACTGTTTGAGCACCTGAAAGGCTTTCACCTTTGGGTACTACAGCATCTTTGCAGTTGCTCTTCATGCTTTGATAAAATCATGAGAGTACAATTCCAAGTGTTAGAAATCTGCATGTCTCTGCAGGAAGAAGGAATTCTTCAGATTCCTGAAGACACTTTTCCTCAGTTTCAACAATGCACTTTTTCACTGTTATACTCTGACACTGTGTTCTCTTTTTTCAGGGCAATCAGAGTAAAGGGGTAGGTGAAATTTTCTTAGGTGTCAAGAGCCTATAATAGCTTCTGTTCTTAAATTCAGCACTCTGGGAAGTAGTGTCATCTGAACCTGTGCATGCTCCATTTCACAGCATGGGTACCTATGAATGGTAACTCTTGCTACATAGAGGAATTTGCTTATGCACAGTTCGCAGTGTTCACATGGATATTTATACTCACCTGACAAGATGGACTACATTCACTAGTGATTTTATTGTACATTTGCCTCAGAATACTTCATTTAAGCTATCCTACTGCTCTGTGGAGCACTAGCTCTTTCAAAGCTTATTAGTCAGCTGATTCTTCTCACCATCCACCTGGAGATGGGTACTACTGCTTAATTTCTTGCATGGCCATGCTGTCTCAAATATATGTATCAGAACAGATTCCATGGAGAATTTTAAACTTTCCTGTTTTATATAATTAGCTGAGACTTTATCTCTAGATTATTATGAAAGGAACACATTTGTTCTCCTTTCCTCAGACTTCCAATAAGCCATGAAAGTCACGCAGCATAATTTCAGTACAGGAAAGCAGAGCCACCTAACAGAGCACCAGACTCTCATGCACCAGCTAATGAAAATGCGGATTTCAAAAACCTTTGTGGTGATCCAAATTTCCCTTTCACACTAAAGGTCATGGATATATTCAGATACCTCTGTGTTTCCCTAATGCTGGCACCTGGATAAATACTGAGATTAAAGGCTTAAATACTGAGATGGAAGGCTTGTTATCAAAGTCAAAATAGGAGTTTATCACCAGACGATAACAGTTTCTTCTAGCCTTAGAATCTTAGGGTTTGGGACACTTTTTCAGTTGCCAGAAATGTAGAATCATCCATAAGGAAAATGTGCAGAGCTAAAACCATCTATGTCAAAACCTTTCTGGAAACAGTAGACTTAGTAACACTCAGGCCTACCTTCTAACTTTTTTAGCCAAAAATATACTAACACTTCATCTGCATTACAGAAAAAGCTATTATGTCACACCAGAATGGTTCCATTATCATGCTTCCAGATGCATTTATTCTTTGCCTGAATGTGATCTGGATGGCAATTTTTCAATGAGTTACTTAACTTTTCCTTGCCTGATGCAACACTTTTCATATTAAATAATACTCTTCATTGGAAGAAGCAGAATTAAAATGTAATTTTACCAAAACAAACAAAACCAAGTATTTTTGGAAGTCTTCCTAAGGACATTCTTAAAATGACTGACTTGTTGAACTTCATAGTTTGCAGCAACTACTAAGCAAATCAGGCTTTCTTATTTTAAAAGGGCTTTCAAAAGTGGTCTCTGAGATCACAGTGTTTCGCTCACTGGTGGTTTCAGTTCTTATCTATATAGGTATGGTTAATATGTGAGTAATAAGCTGCTCCATCTGCAGTAGCATTTTCTCCAAAATGAAGAATTCAGTTGTTCGGGTTGTGTGGATTGAAGACAAGGTGCTATTATGTGAGTTGGTGGTTTGGGACTGAGGCTGCCTTGAAGCAAGAAAAGATGACTCAAAAAAATTCTGTCAGAAAAGCATGAAGGTTAGAGCTGGCTGGGCTCTTTGATGGAAGAGAAATGTCAGTTCATTGAAACGAAACTGTTTTACAGAATATCTTAGTTTGTATTCATTTCGTTTTCAAGAAACTATTTTGGAAAGCAACATGGCACATCCTGTCATGCTTAGCAGGCTGCCCTATGCTTGGCCTTTTAAGAATTGGGAGAGTCTTACCAAGTCTAGATCATCAGGACCTTTCTGAATCACTATAGCAAAATAAAGCTATGTAGTGCAAAACCGCTGGAGTCAGTCTGTTCTGGATCAGCCCATGATAAAGCATAACAACAGTGACCACTACCTAGATACTAGACTCAGAATGTCTCCACCTGTGTTAGAATTCTGGAGGTAAAAGAGAGTTTTAAATGGTGTCTTTTCTGCTTTTGAGAGATAAGTGATGACCTGTGGGACACAGTAGTTTCAAGGTGGCTTTTAGGCTGACAAGTAGTCAGTCTATGGAATAATGAATAATGTAATATATTCAGTCCGTCTATCTGAAATAATAAACACCCTCACTGAGGTTACTATTTCTAAGGTAAAATTTAGTGTACAAAATATTGTTAACAAATAAACTGTGGCCATCTATATTTATGAAACTTACTTACATTAAAAATATTGTCTTTCTCTTCCGTAGATGATGTAATGGATCCTGTCTTAGCAGGAATTCTGAACATCCCTTCTATTCATATTCCAACCATAGTTTCTCCTGCTACATCACCTTCAGGGAAAAAAGATAAGCCCATCAAACAGAAGTCAGGAAAATCTCAGCCATCTGCAAAAGCAAATAGCAAAACAGGCCCTCCACCTCCTGGGGACCTGGCGAAGCATGAAGAAGAAAAGGTGAGAGATTACACACGATCCAATGAAAACAGAAATGACAAAAATTCAAATACATAAATTTACAAAACAGAAGCATAGATTCTTCTCAGAGAGACTTGAACTGTGCCTTCACAAATTCCTAATTGTTTATGGTGCTTCTAAGGATATATTTTACTCATCCAGTTGTTCTCAGATATACATATTGGTAGCTAGACTTTATGACTTTATGTGTAAATCATAGAATCACAGACTGGTTTGGGTTGAAGGGACCTTAAGATCATCCAGTTCCAACCCCCTCCCATGGGCAGGGATGCCTCACACTAGACCATGTCATGCAAGACTCTGTCCACCCTGGCCTTGAACACCGCCAGGGATGGAACATTAACCACTTCTCTGGGCAACCCATTCCAGTGCCTCACCACCCTCACAGTAAAGAATTTCTTCCTTAGATCTAACCTGAACTAGGGTTAAATGCAGTGCAGGTTTATTAGGAAAAAAAAAAAAAAAAGAGGTAGCTTCCATTACAAAGCAAATGACAGAAGAGAGTAATAAGACAAGAATGAGTACAAGCTGAGTATTGTAATAGACTTGGAAGACTCTAAACATTATGTACCTATGCTGCTTCCATGATACCTAGTGGATGAAGTAAAGTTTCAACATATATTCTGTCCATATCCACAGGAAGACCTGCTTGCCTAATTTCAACAAGTTTAGTTAGGTATTTAAAGAGCATGAGCATGGAAAGTGAGCAGGGGTTGCCAAACAGCACTCAGCATAATATACAGCAATTGTGTGGCACAAATGAACCCTATACAAACAAATACCCCTGCCATTAGAATTCTGTCTGGAGGACATCTGAGTTCCTTCTCTTCTTCCAAAAGGCTTTTTACTATTTGGTTTAGAATGTCTTTGACAGAGACTATCATTAGTGCATGCAGCACCCACTGTGTGAGTATTGTGCAAGTATTTTGGAGGACAGGATTAGAATCTAAAGCAAGCTAGAGAAACTTACATGGACATGATCTGTAAAATAGGATGCAATTCAATGTATCTACAGAATGGGTAACATCTCTATCAATAACAGTTCTACAGAGAAAGGTCCAAGAGTGGCAATGGATCACAAGTCAACAATGCCATCTTGCTGTGAGAAGGGCAAAGACCACATTGAGGTGAATAAACAGGAGTACAGCAAGCTAAATACATGAAGTTATTTCCCATTCAGGGTTGGTAGGGCTTCAGGTGAAGTTGTGTCCAGTTACAGATATTGTACTGCAAGAAGAATGTGAGGCACACTGAAGAGCTTTTAGAAAAGCACCAAGAAAAATCAGAGGTCTAGAAAAACTTGATGGGTAGGGAAAGATTAAAAGACTTAGTTTGGGTTTGTTTGATCAAGAGTTGAAAGACAGAATAGCCTTCTGTAAAGAGCTAAAGGGACACCATAATTTCTTCTGCTAGCCCGTGTCATCAGAATAAATTATCAGAGGTAAACTAATTTTCTGCAAGAGAGATTCAGGCTAATCTGTAAGAAAATTCAGTAAGGTTAACCAAGGTACAGTCCTGGAATAGTTTGCTGGGAGACCTCCAGCCCTAGAAATCTTTAGGATAGGTGGCAAAACATCTGCCAATTTTTGAACTATATTTATATTCCTAAAAATGAAGAATATGGGGTAATCCCAGGACAAGTTCTCTCTGTTACTTCTGTCTGCAGCCCTGAACAGTTTTCACCTGATGACTACTGGCNAGAAATCTTACCTTTTGTGCTCCTTTAATGATTATAGGTAAAATAATGGATGCACAACTTCAAAATTATTTCTCTTCTGCTTCACATTATCTATTTATTGGCATCTCGACACTGTGCGTAAGATAACACAGTGACTCAGCAAAATGAATAAAGTTAGTAAGGATTGTTCTTCAAGGGTTAGTGAAGAGGAATGAAAGAAGATAGCACAACCAAAGCAAATAAGCTAATGTTTCCACTTCAAAAGCCATAAAATCTCAAAATGTTAAAAATGAGTGGTGGAAAGCACTTTAATGTTTTATAACAACTGAAATCTGTAGTCTATTCTTTTTCTTCATTCTTTTAAAATGTGGAATTGTCCTGGGTTCAGCAGTAGCAGTCATTTTCCTCCTTAGTAGCTGGTGCAGTGCTGTGTTTTTGACTTTCAGCCTGTGAACAGAGCTGATAACACCGATGTTTTTAGTTGTCGCTAAGTAATGTTTACTCTGACCAAGGACTTTCTGAGTCTAATGCTCTGCCANATTTTCCTCCTTAGTAGCTGGTGCAGTGCTGTGTTTTTGACTTTAAGCCTGGGAACAATGCTGGTGACACTAATGTTTTTAGTTATTGCTAAGTAATGTTTATTCCAACAAAGGACTTTGAGTCTCACGCTCTGCCAGGGAGGAGGGGAAGCTGGGAGGAAGGAGAAACAGGACACCTGACCCAGACTTGCCAAAGGGGTGTTCCATACCACAGCACATCATGCCCAGTATATAAACTGGGGCGGTTACCCAGAAGGATCACTGTTTGGGTTGGGCTGGGTATCAGTCAGTGGGGGGGTGAGCAGTTGTATTCTCTTCCGTTGCTATTTCCCTTATCATTATTATTATTGGTGGCAGCAGCAGTGGTTTTGTTTATATCTTAGTTACTGGACTGCTCTTATCTGAACCTGTGGGAGTTACATTCTTTTGATTCTCCTCTGCATCCTTCCGGGAGTGGGGGGAGTGAGCGGCAGCTGTGTGGTTCTAAATTACTGGCTGGGCTTAAACTACAATGGGAATAAAACCAATTCATGTTTCTGTAGATAGAAGTGGAAGAATCGGTTTCTCCAACACAAGTGACGTCCGATGCTCCTGCTTTCCCAGGTTTGAACGTCTCCTGTCCCAATGGACTAGTAGTAACTTTCCTTGGTGAAAGTCTTGGAGGTTAGTTTTCTGAGCTACTGCAGAGAAAGGAATTTAAACCAAGTTAAAATTACAGAACAAAATAGTTTCTGCCTTGATGGGTTTAGATGTAACAGTATGACCAGTTTAATGTCTTGGATTGCTAAGTCTCTCATAATGTCTATTTAAGGGTATTTGCAACATAAATAATATGTTTCAATTCAAACAAAATTAAAATCTAGAATAGCAAGTTATTGCACATAACAGACTGGGGGCAGGGAAACAGCAATCCTAAAAAGCACATGGGAGTCATGTCAAATAATCAGTTGAATATGTATGTATATTGGAATATAGAAAAATACACAAATTCAATTCATATTTCATAAATGCACATATATACACATACATATGAATGGATGCCAGATGTCATTTAATACATATATACAACAAATCTGTCCTCCCCAGGCTGTATTGGACGTGTTGACTATGTGAAAATAGATCAGCACAACTTCAGAGGTAGCCATATCCAGGAATAAAACAGATTTATCACACACACACCAAGTAGATGCAAGTAGTAATTCCTATTACCTATTAATGTCCTATGTGTGAGCTGTTGCATAAAACTTGACAGAGTCATTTGTCTTCCTGGCAGCTGATGAAACAACATACCTCTTAAGAATCAGCCAAATGGTAAGACCAGTGCATATAAATTAACAAAAAATAAGACATTCATATTAAATAGCATTAATAAATATAATATGGTACACAAGGATCCAGCACAAACTTATAATCATATGAGAGAGGAATGTCTGGATTATATTTGGAGGGCCACATTGATCTGAACTGCTAACAAAAGCTTCCTTCATTTTTCTTCTCAGACATCTTTTCCCTTTTTATGTCAAAATCATAGAAACACAGAACATCCCACCTTGGAAGCTCATCTAGTCCAACCTTTTGTAGAAAAGAGAGCCTAGATAAGATTATGTAGCACTCTGTCCAGTCACATCTTGAAAACCTATGGCGGTGGGGTCTCTACCACATCCCCAGGGAGATTGATCCAGTGAATTATTGTTCTCACTGTGAAAAATTTCTTTCTTCTATCAAGATGAGACATCTCCTGGTGCAACTTGTACCCCTTGTCCTTTGTCTTCTCCATGTGGCTCCTTATGAAGAGAGAGCCTCCATCCTCTTTGTAGCTACCCTTTAAGTACTAGAATACTGTGAAGAGGTCCTGTCTGAGCCTTCTCCAGGGAGAAGGGACCCAACTCCTTTACCCTTTCATCATAGGATGGGTTCTCCAGCCCTTCTATCATCTCCATGGCCCTCCCTTGGACCCTGTCCAGTCTGTCTGCATCTTTCTTGAATTGTGGAGGCCAGAATTGGACACAGTAGTTCATGTGCAGCTTGACTAGTGCTGGGTAGAGTGGGATGATCACATCTCTGTCTCTGCTAGTAAAGTCCCTACAGATGCAGCCAGCTTGCCAGATTTTTTCCAGTTTAGGGTAAATGTGTTCTGATGAGTCTGGTATGAAGTAAAGAAGATGCAGAGGGTTTTCAAGTGTACATAGTTTGGCAAGGAGCATAAGTTGAAATGTTGAATAGATGAGGTGAACAGCAAATACAGACTCATCCATGTCATCTTGTGACACACCTACCATAATTGTACTCATTCATATACTCAACACACTGCCATAAATTGATCTAAAAACCTTATTCTAGTAGACAAAATACCTAATTTCATTTTCTATACAAACTCAACCTTGATGAAACTCAGGAAGTTTTTCCCATCTTTATAGGCAGTTAGGAAGTTCCTCTCACCTAATGTCAGTCTTTCAAAAGTTCAGCATCCATAATAAATCCATCTTCAGATTTCCCATATTTTCTTTTGAAAAACACCCTCCACAGGAGGATGGGTTTGAGTTTCTGTGTAGATGACTGCTTTAAATTGTTCTTTGGAAAACAGAGTCTGTCACTTAATCTGTGGATTGGAGAGGAAGCCAAGGAGGGTTAAACTTACTTGCCTAAAGTTGCATAATTACTATAGAAACCATGATGTTGGGTGTTTAGCACTGTTTGAATGTGCTGTGCAGTATTAAGTAATTCAGAATTTGATTTCATATTTGAAAGGTGAAGCCACTGCAGCTGACGTTGAGGAAGAGGTGGTAAAGGAAAGGGAGGCCAAAGAAAATGAAGACAATGAAGAGGAGGCCAAGGCAGACAAAGCAAAGGAGAGAGAGGTTATGGATACTGGACAGGAGGAGGAACATGAGGTTACAAAGGATGAAATAAAGCATGAAGACACTGAAAGAGAACAGGACAAGGAGACCACTTGGGAAATTCTGGTTAGGCAGAGTTATCCCCAAAGCGTAAAGAACTCTCATCTATATACATCTGTGGCAAGGCAAGCAGAACAAGAGGTGTCAAGAGTCATCACCAGTCAAGGAACTGTCATAAAGTACCTGATGGATGGATCTACCCAGGTAGGTTTAATAGAATTATTTGAAAGCAGCCTGTGTGCAATTACTCTTAAACTTGCACTTGTCACCTGAGATAGAGAGTTGTCCAGTTTGTAGATGAAGTGGTTAAGTAACCACTGAGTTATGCAGCCATGTCAAGACATGCTTTTGGCCTTGTTCAGAATCAGAATTTAAGGCACATAGGGAGTTCTAATGGTGAAAATTTTAGGCACGTGAAGATTTTAGGCAACTTTGGGATTGGGAAATACCTAAATATGGTTGTGAGGGCTACATTCCTGACCAGTAAATGTAATTCTTAAGATGTTTCTTTCTGTTGTCTGTTTGTTTTGTACATTGTACCTTCTCCCTAGAACATCTATGTTGATTTGTAAGTGAATTCAGAAACAGTTGGGGCAGTTGTAGGCTTTGTCTGCCACACAGGGAACATGCATATCAAGATTTGAGTGTAATGGACAATAGATGTCAGAAAACAGTTGTAACAGAAAGAACTATGACTTCTTTTTGTTAGCTGTCTTGATGGCTAAAAAGTAACAGTAATTCTAGGCATATGGAATGCCTGAATACAGATCTGTATGGTAATACAGATGCATTACCACTGCTGCAAAGAAAAAGTCAACTTTTGACCACTTAAAGAGTCAAAGAATAATTTTTACTGTTTGGTTTTATAATGCCTATTTGTCATTATAAAAGTAAGACACTATATACATGAACTGCAGGAATTAGCAGTCCTTTGGGCAATGATTAATGGGATTAATTCCTCTTCTCTGCCCTCTCCCATTCCCTCTGCTCCTTTCCTCTCTTCTCCCCTTCCCCTCCCTTCTCCTCTTCTTCCCTTCCTCTCACTTTCCCTCTTATCCCCTCCTCTCTGTTTTTTTAGGGAGCTTCTTTATCCTTGTATTCATTTTGAGAGCTTTTACTTTTTTCCCCTCTGTCACCCACAATATTCCAGTGGCTATTGCATTTACAGCACATTCTTTGAGACTTTCTATTGTGTTTGCAGTGATATTAACCTCTAGTATATCCTTGATTTCTGTAGATTCTCTTTGCTGACGGCACAGTGAGTAGGAGTCCTGATTCTGGCCCTGTCCTACCAGCACCTGCTGTTCCAGATGACAAGCAACTGTTACTGGAATCTGATCTTTTACCTGAGACCAGCACTAAGAAGGGTAATATTTCCATTGTTTTGGATAAAGTCAGAAAGGCTGATGATACTTAACAGAAGGCATCTTTCTTTAGTCTGGAAATTCAACTAGTACAAATCTATCTGACCTGCACTGCTGCACACTGCTGATTTGATACCTTCATAGCAAATAATTTTTCTTCTACTGTGAATTTATTTTTCTTTTAACATGCTAGGACTCTAATAAGTAAAAGTTTGTGTAAGAAGTACATTGGTACCAAAATTATTCAACACAAAGCCTTTTAAAAGAAATCCTTGTAACTACAGTCTTGTTAAATCCTTACTTAAGTGTTACACAGTTTTTAGCCTTGGTGTTGAGAAATGCTTCTTTCATGGAGGACTTTTAGTGTATTTTTCTTTTTCATTGTATGTATTTCAAGGCAACTACTATTATAAGGCAACTTAGCAGTTGGTCATATGGACTTGTGATCTGTGCCAGTATAACCATTCTTACCTTATTTTGTTTGACTAAGAACCTAATAAAAGTCTATTTCATACCTCAGAGTGTAGTTGAAACACACCATCAGTGCTACTAGGTGCACAGAATAATTATGACCCATCATAACATTAACTTAGAATCTATTGGAAATATGTGAAAAAAATTGCTGACAAAGAGAAAGGCCTCTCAGAAAGAGACTTTCTGAGTTATCAAATCCAGCCCTTGTTCTTAGAATATTCCTTTGGGTAAGCGGTTGGATGTTTGAGAAAGTCTCTGATGAGCCATCTTCTAAGTCTCATTGTCTGTGGCCAGTGTATATCCTTTACTCATGATTGCTTTCCCACACACACTTTTAATCTTCACTGCTTAGTCTTGACAAATTTATAGTGACCACTGTACCCTTAATCTTTGTATTCCAAAATATGGGAGACTGGAGTTCTCCATCACATTCTTAATATGATCACTACACTCTCCATCTCCCTTTCACAATGGAGTCTCCCCCTGTTTTCTTCTGATGCACCACAGGATTGTGTTTGCCTTTTTCTTTTGTTAGTGTATTTTCACACTAATAACTTTTAATCATTCTGTATGGATGATTCCTCCAGGTCTTTCTTTTATTCTACTGTTGCAAACATGTCTCAAGCAGGTTTTTATTCTTTTTTGCATTATATATTATTTTAATAAGCTGTATCAAATTCCTCTTACTTTTATCTTCAAGCTCACGGGACACTTGAAAGCTTTTTTTTCTGCAATCCATTCAGATTTTCTTCTGCATTAACAGTTCCTTTCCAAAGTCAGGCCACAATCAGATGTCAGTAGGAAGCTCTTCACTTTTTCTGTGTCATTAATGAACACATTAAATAAGGTTAGTTCAGGGGCACACCTTTGAATAATAGAACTTGTAATTTCCTTCCAGCCTGATACGTAGTTGTTCTTTCAACTCTGTCAAAACCAATACCCACAGAATCTCTGCACTTCATTGATTTTCTTTTGCCTTAGAGAATACCAAGTCTGATACAGAAATTTTTTGTTTCAGCAGGGAAAGCCAATGACAAAACCAACAAATTGCACCCAGCCAAGGATGAGTTGTTTGAAAATACTATACAAGATGTGGTTAATTCCGAGCAAGCTGATGTGAAGCAGGCAGGAACCTGGATAACAACAACTCCATCAGGCGTTCAAGTGGGCACTGAGGAAGGAAAAAGAATGGATCTGAAACCACTCTTAATCTATCAGGCAACTGACCCAGCTGATGGAATGGTATTACTATTTTTGTGTTATTATAGCACTGTCTTCTGAACTAAGAGGGCTGCCATCATACAAGTTGTAGGTTTTGTTTTTTGAATACATAGGCTATAGGTTGTGTTATGACAACGTTACTAATACAAAGGCTTTAGATTTTGTTGAAAATGTAGTTCCTCAGTCTCTGAAGTAGATAAAGTAGCAGTAGCTTCACCAGAATGTTATTACATAATGCCTTATATTACTCTTGTTGCTGTTTAAACTATCACACTGCTAAATAACCGAGTATCCCTTCATTCTTTCAGGTTATGACTGTACGAGATGATGAAGTGATAATTGTTGAGAAGCTCGATGGAAGCAGAGTAGTAGATCATGCTGACGGTACTAGGATCATGACATCGTATAAAACCTGTGAAGAACTTTTTGAACCCAAGCATAGTGAGGAAACAGGTAAAATCAAAAGTGGAACACTTGTCTCTGATCCGTCTTGTGAAGCAGATAATTGTAAAAATGTATACTAAAATGTATACTAAAGAAGGCTTATTTAGTAGCCTAAATAACAAATTCACTAGTGCAGTCAAGGCTTAGTTTGTCTGCTTGGTCTATTTTCCAGCAGTATTCAATGCAAAAAATTACATGGCTTCAAACAAGAAAACTTCCTTCTTTCATGTTCCACCTTCACCATGAGACCACAGTGCTGGAGTTCTAGTATGGTCATTGCCCTGTTTTCGTCTATCCTGATACTACCAAGCAAGCTGATTTGAGTCTCACCTGAAGAAGTAGAACTTCTGTTTGCCTGTAATAAGTGGAGCTAATGGTTCTCCGTGTTTCTTCTGGCTGGCAGTATATTCACAGGAAACGTTCAGGAACATCTCCCTGTGTGATTTTTACAGCCCAGAAAGCCAGCCATACCCTGGTCTGCATCAAAACAAGTGTGACCAGCAGGTTGAAGGAGGTGATCCTGCCCTGTACTCTGCTCTTATGCAGTTGTGGTGTCCTCAACATAAGAAGGACATGGAACTGTTGGAGCAAGTCCAAAGAAAGGCATGAGAATGATCAGGGGCTAGAGCCTATATGAAGACAGGCTGAGAAAGTTGAGGCTGTTCAGCCTGTAGAAGAGAATCTGCATGAAGACCTCAGAGCAGCTTCCAGTATCTGAAGGGTGCTGGAGAGGGACTCTTCATTAGGGACTGCAGCGACAGGACAAGGGATAAAAGGTTTAAACTGAAAAAGGAGAAGTTCAGGTTAGATATAAGAAGTTCTTTACTGTGAGGGTGATGAGGCACTGGAATGGGTCGCCCAAAGAAGTTGTAAATGCTCCATCCCTGGCAGTGTTCAAGGCCAGGTTGGACAGAGCCTTGGGAAAGATTGTCTAGTGTGAGTTGTCCCTGCCCATGGAGGCGGGTGGAACTGGATGATCTTAAGGTTCTTTCCAACCCAAACCATTCTATGATTTCAGAAGTCAAAACACTGACCTCGAACTGATCTGTCTATTCAACAGGAAGGCAATGGCCAGATTAACATACCAGTGTAATTGTTTTCCAAGATTTGTGATGCTGAATAGGAATTTCTTCACATCTTAGAGCTTGTATTACAGCTGTTAAGAATTTCAGTATCTCATTGTTCTGTATTGTTTCTTAGATAAACCCTCAGGAGCCACCATGAAGAAGGTGAAATATATGCAAGTAGAGAATCCTGAGTTTGCTACTGTTATAATAAACTGTGAAGATGGTACCTGTTGTACCATCTTTGGAGATGGGACACGTCTTATTGCAAAGCCACAGGGAACGTATCAGGTGGGAATTATTTTCAGTTTGCAACAATGAGATTCATCTTTGTGTTACAAGTTCCCTGCCACCAGCAACTCTGACCTTGACTGTTTTAACTCCCTTTCCTATAGCCTTCACAAATCCTGTGATTCTATCTCTTTTATATTCTGCAACTATTTAGATACTTACTCACAACTGTATCGTATAGTTGAATCACAATCTTGTGTTTCCCTAAGTTAAAGAAAAATATTACAAAGACTAGCATCAGCCTCCTGGACCTTATCTTCTTTCTCTTCCTTCAGTCCTTCAAAACTGGATAACTCAGTGATGAAGGTCTGAAAGCTCTCCTCTTGATTTTCATCTGTTCTTCATTTTCACAGTACCTCTGGACTGAAGATTTCACCTTTCAGGACTGAACCTGTTCCCTTTTTTTACTGTCATAGGTTTTACCCACGAAGACAGGATCCCTTTTCATTGATGAATATTGCTCAGCAGTTTACACCCATGAAGTTGATAATTTCATCAGCAAGGAAGAAGAGAAACAGCCAGGGAGATACATTATGAAACACACATCCAGCACTATTTGTGAAATGGTGGATACTGAAGGAAATATTTTCAAGGTAAAATAAATGGAAGGGAACAAGTAATTTTAAGTAATTTTATCTCATAAACATCTCTCATAGTCAGCTTTAAGCCCTGTAATACTTAAAGTAGCCTAGCTAGCCAGAAAGGAACAGCTTCTGAATCAGGTCTCTGAAGTTTTCTTGAGTATGTGATAGGTTTCCCTTTTTTAGAGATGTCCCCTTTTTTAGAGATTTCCCCCTTTTTAGCGAGGCTGAAATAAAACATAAGGGTCTTCAGTTTGCCTCACCTGTAAGCAAACCTTAATTAGCATGACTTGGATTAGAGGAAAAAATCAGCTCTGCGAATGAAAACATTTGCTTTGTCAGAGAGTCCATAGAAACAGCCTAATCTGCCTGGGAAGGCAAATGTTGTAAAAGGAATGATTCAGTCTTTAAAGTCATACTGTTTGTCCTGTGATCCTTTCACATCTAAGAGATACTTTTGAGCTAGGTTAGTGCTTAGTTTTGAGTTCCAGGAACATAATCTAAGTATCTGTGACCTGCATACTGTTTTCTAAGTAAGGTTCTCATTAAAGCATCTAGATGTGACATCCTTAGAGTATCCTTTCTGTTGTTGCAACTGTAATCATTACCAGTTTCCCATATTCCTGCAAAACAGCACTGAGGTTCCTCTGGACATACTCCTTGTAACAGCGTTTAACTTGGCTGAAGAAGCAATGCTTGTATAATCTATGATGTATGTCAATCTCTCCCTAATAAATTTTGAACTGATCAACCAGAGGGATAGAAATTTCAAAGATACCAAGTTCCTATAAAAATCAATGCAATTCAAAGCAGCATGGAAGTTGCTTTGGCATCAGCTTCAGCACATCCTGCTTTTTCTCAGCTGATACTTAAGGAACAAAGGAAGGCGGTTGAGGGGCTGTGGGAGCAGTTGAAGGCATCATGGGAGCAGTAATCATAGGGGATATGGGTTGTAGTAAGAAAGATGAGATTTAATGCAGTATGAGAGGATGCAGACATGAAGAATAACTGCAGGGAAAACAAGTTTCATTGGTTTTGCCATTAATGGAGTATATTTTATTTACACCATCCACTACTTTATTCTCAGGACCCCATTTTCATTGGAAAGTGCTCATGTGATGGAGAGGGTAACCATATGGATAAAATACCTGTAACAGCTCATGGATCTTAGCTTCTCATTGTGCACAGATATGATAGGCATCCAGCTTTTGGATCCTGCCTTGCCTGCTGTTACAGTCAGCTATTGTCCAGTTCTTACCTTCTGCATGCTTGGTGGAGATAGCAACCAGGCACAGGTATAATAGGATCAGTTTTCCTCTGTCCTAGTCACACCTGAGACTGCTATAAGAAAAGGTATTGGGTGGGTATGTCGGATTCAGTTAGTTTATTGGCTGCCCTTTGAATCACCCTGGTTTAAACTGTATCTTCCAAAGGCATTATTATTCCTGGTTAGGTTATTATTCATTGTTAGCTACCGTATTTGTATATTAATGACATGTTAGTTAATAATCACATAGTATTTTCAAGAAGGAATATACTGTAGAAATTTACTTATCGTAAAATAACCTGAGACCATATTTTTGAAGTGAATGAATGCCTGAAAAGAGCCCTCTCTATAAATATATGTATCTATAGGTAGGCAGGTACAAGTATATAATCTGTATCTATATCATCTATATCTTTTCATATATCCACATGCATACACATGTGTGTACATATTTATTCACATTTGCCTATATACCTATATATACAGCCACACATGTATGTATGTATATACACATTTATATTTGTATACACCTCTCTATATAGTTATATATGTATGTGCTGTGTGGTCATTAACTAACATATTAGCATATAGACGTATATACAATTCCGTATATATTTGTTTGTATCTCTTTGTGTGTCAGTGTATATACATAGATACATATATACCTTGCAGAGGTACATCGGTGGCTGAGTATACTGTTACCTGACTTGACCAGCAAGTGAGTATTTTTGTGTGAAGTTGCCTACTGATGCCTGCAGATATGTATGATGAATTTGGAATGTAAACATGGATGGCCCTGTTTGACAACTAACAGTCCTTGAGCATTGTTAAATATCAGTATGTGGTATTAGTGTTTATGATATGGCATGTCTTCCTAGAAATGTTTGGTTTGCCTTTTTTACTGTGTTTTCACTTTTCTTCTTCATTTTTTTTTTCAGGTTGTTCAGCATGAAATATGTTTTTTCTGTCTCTTTCACTGAGCTAGGTCATATTAAAGTTCAGCAGCAAGTTACTGTTTTAAAAGTATCATTCAACTCAAGTAATCTTATATAATTTCTATTACAGGTCATGGCTGATGGCAGCACAAATGTGTGTGTTCCTAGCATTGACTCAAATGACAAGGAGGACAGAAGTTCAGCAGCAGCACTCCAAGAAGTTAACAAACCCATCATTTATGATGAGCATGTCCCCAGGTAACCCGCAGTGGATTCCTGGGTTTACACTTCCTTCACTACTCTGTATTTGTGCAGGGTTCATAGATCTGTGCTTCCTTTGTTCGGTACTCCCTATTTCCACATTTGATGTCATCATGTGGGAGTCCCATTTTCTTGATATAGTCTGATGTATGTGGCTGGCTGTGTAGGTTCTTCATCATCAAAGCAGATGGTTCTGGAACTGAGCTCCTACGGAACAAGGATGTACAAGAGTATCTGGCCAAGGTCTATAATGATCCTGCTGCAGCTGTCTTGCAGGATTCGGTAGAAGAACTTCCAGGTAAGAAACTTTTATGACAAACTAATAACAGAAATAATTGCAAAGGTGTAGTTAGAAGTTTCAAAACTCTTTGTTTGAGCAGGAAATTCCAAAATGTTTTTCCCCATGTAGGTAAGTGCCCATACTTCTGGTGGTGAAGTACGAGAAAGGAGCTTGTGGGAAAATAAAACAGTACATAGCACCAACCACATAGTAGTAGCAGTACAAGAAGTTATGCCCTGAAATGATTGCTAATCAATGTAAAGTTAGTTGGAGATACTGTGTTTCTATGAAATGCACTGCAGTGGTGTAAGGTCCTAAGAAAACAAACAAAAAAGACAAGAACATATGCTTCCCCTCGTCATGGGGGGAGATGATAAAGATAGTTTGCTTCAAGCCATAAAGTACATTCTTCTCAAAGATTTATAACAGAAGCTTGGGGAACAGTTTTCCCACCTACTGCTCTTACCAAGTCTTGTACACTTTTAGATGCTACTGCTATTCACAGTAATGACTGGTTCCCCCTTGTAAAAACTGAAAGAAATAATTTTGCCATGGGTAAAGAGAAAAGGGCACTGAGATAGAAAGATCCAGAAGGTGGAAAGATCAGGAAGAGTACTGTGTGCAGTTCTGGTGTCTTCAACATAAAAAGGACATGGAGCTGTTGGAACAAGTC